>CM024639.1:31329121-31478907 GCA_014182715.1 Eucalyptus cloeziana
GCAGAATGGGCAGTGAACAGTCGGCCAAGAAGTGACGTCTTTGCCTTGTGCCTGCCCTGCCTGGGAAACCTTCAGCTTACACGTAACAAAGTAGCCGCTGCAAGTTAGGTGCGCCGGCCTAATTCATTAATCCAATGCAACTCTCTCTCTCTCTCTCTCTCTCTCTCTCTCTCTCTCTGACATATGCATAAATGCATGCGTAAATCATTCTCTTTTTTTGGATTACATTCCTTTTTCAGTGGACCTCTCTGCCATTTTATTCGGACTGTCCAAAAGATGGTAAAATTGGGAAAATGTTGATTTAATAAAACGAAAGGATGCAGTTGGAGAGAAAACAATCTTATTGGTATACCTTTTCCTTTTACCCCTTTTGTTCATTGTCCTAAGTTATCACCAATTTGGAGTCTCAAACTTGCGTTTCTTGGCCAAATTTTGAGTTCACCTCATCTAAACCTCGATAGGTCTTGAGTACATCTAGAACCCCTTCTACATCAAGCCGGGTTATTAACTAGCTTTCAAACTCATCCCAATAGAGTACAGATGAAGTCAACGGCTGCTCAGGCTTGTTTGGCTTAAATAATTTGGACGAATAGAAATGAGCTTTCTTTAGGAGAATACTGATGTAGTACTTATTAAGGTGAGTTTCGAGGAACCCATGTGCTGAATTTCGAGCCCGTCCGATATTATTACCGTACTGATGCCTGGTTTTCTAAAGTTCCCAGGCGACCTCAATTTCTTTAAGGGTATTTTCCTACTTAACGTGGGCTGATTCACAAAAAGCACAAAAGAAGTAATCACCATGTGCCGAAACTTTGTACTGCCCCGTTGTTTGTTCTCAACACTATAGCCAATTAATGCATCCCCAACGCCCAAGCTCGTCTCATATGGGTGCCTTTGACTCTCAAAAGTAGTAGCACGAGGAAAAGGAAGGTGGTAAAAACTTCCTTTTTGTCTCTTTCCTTCAAATCTCTCTGGAGAGAGAGAAAATATTCAATGGTATGTGAAACGAACAACGTGACCCATTTGCTTTCCCCTTGTTTCTAATTTGGGACACATCTATGCGAGTTTTTAGACCCAAATGAAGTCTCCGGAAAAGGCGACCGACTGTGTCCAATGCAAACGCCGCGGGTTCATCTCCCCCTTTCCTTTCCTCACGACTTTGAAAATTCATTCCATTCTCGTCCCCGTTCTGATTGATGCCCCCTGTAATCTGCGTAATGGTGTAACGAGAGACCTAAACCGGCTGGAGGAATAAATAAACATGAAGGACCACGCGAGTCAACCGAGCCCACAGGATATTCCACGTGGCAAAACAATTGATTTTGACCTCGATCTTTTCACTTCTCTTCCTCCTTTTTTTCTCTCTTAAATCAACCTGGATTTTCTTTTCTTAACCCACCAAATTACGACAGTTGATATTGTAGACCCCGAATAGACCCCACATATGGAATCGTAATATCAATGGTTATCATGCACTGAATCTACAAAACAAGATCTTAAGCACTATAATTAGAAACAAGGTCTCAAACGAACTAGAAAATACCATGTCTTGATTGCACCACTTAGCACTTGTTGAGAGTTTTTTATATTTTATTGAAAGAATAGATTTTCTTATAATTGCATTATGAACACTCTATGCATCAAAACACACATCAAGGAATAAAAAGTTTCAATTAATGAAATATCATACTTTTTTTGGTATAGTATAAGCAAATGTTTGATGCTAATTATATACATAACTTCGGAGTAAGACTATATGTACGAAATGTTTAGAAAACAGCGACATATGAGATCTCATGCGATCCATCATCAAGGTCATTCGTCTAATAATGTTATGGAGCCTTAACACCTCACTACTCAACTCATGGAATTTCGTTTATTATTAGTCTTTGCAAGCGCCTATTCATCTAACATTGCTCATGCATTCAGCTCCACATGTATTAACTAAAGAACAATATGATGAATACATCGAGACATTAAAATCGATCCTCAAAATTATTATTATACTAAACGACACAATAGAGTGGCCAAAGAAGTCGTCACCAATTTTGAAGAGATGCATAGTGATGTTGTGGTGGTGGTGGCGGCGCAGTGTTGCCAATCACAGTCAAAAGACCAGCACTAGAACACATAATTTTCTCAAGGAGATCGAAATGCGAATTTCACTCTCCATTGATGCGCGATCAGCAAAATCCATGAAAACCCGAAGCATGGGCCACGCCTTCATCCACAGCTCTTCCTCCAATTCGAATTTCTGGACTCAATTATTAATATCGAGAGAGAGAGAGAGGGAAGGAAGGGGGGGCGCGTGGCCATGTATGTGACGTGAAAAGTAGAGCTACCTACCTTATCAAAAGCCCCATCTCTCTTGTGACCACTTGTCTTTCTCATCAAATCAGTCAAATCTCCTCTCTCTCTCTCTTTCTCTCTCCTTCCCTCCTTCCTCAAAGGGCAACCGGGATCGAGTCTATTGGGCCCTCTCCCTCTCTCCTACCCACCCACCACTTATTTTTCAACTCCCCCCCCCGAATCAAAATCCATTCCCCTCTCTCCCTCCCTCCCTTTTTTCCCCCATCTTTTGCGTTTTCAAGCACCCACGCCCCGAGCCTCCCAACGCCATCAATCAAGCTCAAGCAACCATCATCACCCTCGAGAAGTAGGAAAGCAAGAAGACCGAAGACCCGACAGAGGGTCGCGCGCGCACGAGACATGGGACGATCCCCTTGCTGCGAGAGGCGCACACCAACAAAGGCGTGGACCAAGGAAGAGGACCAGCGCCTCATCGACTACATCCGCCTCCACGGCGAAGGTTGCTGGCGCTCCTCCCCCAAATCTGCCGGTAACCCTCCCCCGACCGGACGTCTCTTTTGTTGTTGTTTTTTTTCCCTTCCTTTCTTCCTTCGTTCTTTCAATCGTTTTCAAGAACGGGAATGGAGGTCTTTTGTTGTTGACCGGGTGCTTCCTGGGAATCTCGATCGCTGCAGGGCTTCTCAGGTGCGGCAAGAGCTGCAGGCTCAGGTGGATAAACTACCTCCGCCCCCGACCTCAAGCGCGGCAACTTCACCGAGGAAGAAGACGAGCTCATCATCAAGCTCCACAGCTTGCTCGGCAACAAGTGCGTCTCCCCACCATCGACTTCGAAAATCTCTCCCTCTTTTTTTGGCCCCTGGACGAGCTCTGTCTCCCGGGGATCGCTCTGTTTCTTTGCTCAAGTTCGAGTTTTGAAATTTACCATCGATTTCGTTCGTTTCCAGGTGGTCTCTGATCGCGGGGAGATTGCCCGGGAGAACCGACAACGAGATCAAGAACTACTGGAACACCCACATCAAGCGCAAGCTCGTCAGCCGCGGAATCGACCCCCAGACCCACCGCCCCCTCAGCTCCGCCGCCCCCCGGCGTTCCTCCGGCGGCCACCTCCCCTCCCACTCTGCCCGTCACGGAAATCAGCCTCATTAGCTCGAGCCTCGACCGCAGGCCCCACGGCAACGGCTACTACGGCCGCGAGAAGCTCGAGCCAAGGCAGACCTCTCCGGGAAGACAACCCACTGCACGACGAGCAGCGGCACTACCACCGACGAGGAGCTGAAGGCGCCTGAAATCGACAGCAAGCCCCAGGGCGGAAGCGAGCTCAACTTCTGGTGCTCTCGATCGGCTTGGCCCCGTCCTGTCGTGAGCTCAATCGCAACGCCTCGTCGGTGACTGCGAATACAGCCGAGTCTAAGTTTCAGGAGGTCCCCTGCCCGCTCCTCACCGTGCCAACGCCCGCCGCGGCGGCGGCGGCGGCGGCTGCGGCAGCAGCGGTGTGCTTATGTTGCCAGTTGGGGTCTCAGGCGGCGGGATGTGTCGGAATTGCCAGAGCAACGACGGCTCCTTCGGATACTACACACAGTTAGGTTCATAGTCTTTCGGGAAAGGAGAAAAGAACAAGGGAAGATTAAAAAAAAAACTCTTAGTTTGTAATGTTTCTGATTAAAAGTAGAAATGCTCACTCGCTTCTGTCACCTGCCCGAACTGAATCAAGCACACCCATTTTGGTTCGTTTTGTCATCATGACATTGTTGAAGTAATAGCAACAGATATGGCGCACCTGCTACTGATTCAATTCTCTCTCCTCCTTTTTTTCTCAACCTCTTGTTCTTCCGACTTGTTCTAAATTCTTTGCCGACCATCTTTTTTGTCTTTTTTTTTCACTCGTTGGAAACGACTGCAAGGGACAAGAAAGATAAAGAAATCAAAGGATGTTTCATCTGGTGCATCAGGAGATAAAAGGTTATGATCACTATTCATTTTTAGCTTTTTGGTACTATGGATGAAACGAGTCGTCCTGGCAGATAACAGGCGATGACCCTACATTACACTTGATCTCTACACACGATAAAGTTTCTGGAAAAAAAAAAAAAGTTAAGAATGAAAGTCAAACAAACACACCAAACACCAACGTCTGGTCCATGTGGGTTATCATCATCTGCATGCTGATTGAAAGAGCTTAGATTTAGGGGATGATGTGATGTGCAAAAGGGCTTCATCAGATTAGTCCGGGTGGGGCAAACGCAGAGGAGCAGAGGAACAGCTCAACGTTAGGATATGTCAGAACCTTTTGTTTAGTGACTGATGCGTTGGCAGAACCTTTTTTTTTTTTTTTTTAACATTTTCGGAGAATTTCTTCTTGTAACTTGAGATTTTATATTATTGATTGACTCGTCCACAATGGATTGTCTTAGTGGAGAAAAGTTTTTACACATCATGCGCAGGCCTAATTTTAGCTTTTCGAGACCAACGGGATATGACCAAAAGGTCTCCAATTGGTGCACATGGAATTGCAGGCTGAGCACCCTGGTTTGTCAAATGCCCACCGCCAACACACATTTTTTCAAACTATGGCTCGCTTTAACTTGAACTGAGTTTTTGTTGATGAAGGATTTCGATGCTTTTTTTTTTTTATTAAATTCCATTTCCATTATTTTGGGAGTTTAAAACCCACGATTAATCCGACCTGAGAGCAGAGAGTCCAAACTTCCATATAAGCTTTACAAGAATCTTTCAAATGGCAATAGATAGACTATGATATTTGCCACACTTACATTGAGTTCGTTATTTTAACTTATAAACTATCGAAAAACTCGAGAGGAAAAAAAAAAAAGTGGTATAATGCACTCTGAATAACGCAAAGCTCAATTGGCCTATGAGATGATGGATTTGGCCACTAGACCTTATGTTATTGGTGCATATTTAAAAACGTGACTCTCGAGTTGTGTACGAACGACGTATTAATAATAGAAATCGTCCTCAATGATTTCATTCAAATGTGACGCATACCCAATAGTTAGAAAATGGATCGAACAACAGCGTCATGATTCGACACAAAAATGCTTACCAAATTCTCATGTAATTGCAAGCCACAATCTTACCAATAGAAGAAAAGTTTGACTTAGTAGTCCTTTGTAGCACCACACCAGGCCCCTCATAAGAAAATTGAAGTTGGCAGATGTAACCCAACCAACTTCATTAGTTGCGCAAGACAAGATGCATGTTCCCAGGACACGAAAAAGCAGAGAAGAATAGTGAAATTTTGGTGAAGCCGTCGTGCAATACAAACGCACCGATCCATACTTGTCTGTAAGATCAGCTCAAGAAAAAGGAGCACTTGAAGGCTAATTTATCATTATAATACGACCTTGATTCAAAAGCCAAAGTACTGTTGAAAACAGAGCGTCTGATGAATCTAGTTCTGCTCTGCCATTTGCGGAGCTTAATGCAAAATAAGAACAAAAAGCAAAAAAAAGAAACATAAAGTTTCCAAAATGTGTCAACTCAATCGGCTCACCGGCTTTCACATGGAATAAAAACCTGCCCTTTGTCCTCACCGAGCACTACAGAGAAATTAATAACAAAAGACTGATGAGGTTGACAGCATAAATCAAGGGTTCTTCAAACCCATGGTTTAGTTCACATCTTCTAGAAACATTAGTTATGCAAAAAGCAGGAAAAATTACTATTCTAGTATCTGAGGTTAGACCAACCAAGCTGCAACCACTAATCAGATGGGGAGAGCGACATATTAAATGAGGAACCACGTGTATGGAGGAATCTCGACCGATGGGGTCCAAGGGGAAATCGATGGATCTATCCCCACCTGCGCATACCAACTCCTTTCTAAAGAGAAGAAAAATAATGGAAGTACAGCTGATTGTGTGAGATTGAAGCTGCTACGATTGAGTGTGTGTAGGGGCATTTGCCGGGGGGGAATCACACGCAAGGGAAAATCGAAATTATTGTGAATAAGAATTGATTTCTCATGCCGGATGGGAATGTAAGCATCCGTCTGATTGGAGGGGAAGAGAGAGGAGGAGGGGAGAGGACATGTGACATGTTTGGAGGGTAGGTAGCCGAATCTGCTGCCAATATAAATATGTGAAAAAGAAAGCAGCAAGGAAGTGTAGGAGAAAACAAACAGTCGGTTAGTTAAAGTTAGGTGGGGGGACGCCGTGGTGGGGGTAGGGTGGATGGCACTGTTGAGTCATGAGGGGGTAGAGAGTAGAGGAAAATGCATAATTTAGATCACGCGCGACATATTGACGTGATATTTCTATGGACTGATTGACCATTTTCGATCATTTGAATAGCGAATTATGAGGAAAGCTTAAGTCTGAAAAAGACAAATCCTCGAATGATTTCGATAACACCGTATTGGTATGTGGCGTTATGAACATATTCTTTCTAGAAGAGAGCAGTGTGCTCATGTGCAGCGAGGAGGCAATGGGAATAGGATTCCTGAATTAATGGGCATGGGATTTTTCTTCTTCTTTTTTCCTTTTCCTTTATCGTCGTTCTTCTTTTCCTATATATAATTTATGTTATCCAATCGAAAATGAACCCTTTTTGAAGAAAGTCCAACTGTGGGGTTGCAACAATGAAGCATCAAGCTCATTGCTGTTGCTAGCTAAGCTTGCTCCCCCCTTTCTACCGAATCCAACCCCTTTTTCTTGCTATTTAAAATCAAACAAACATGTGCGTACGTTATCGGTTTACAGTTTGTATTAATGATGCGTTCCTTAAAAAGTGGGAAAAGATTCTTAAATGTGAAGACTAGGAATTTTGCTTCATGTTCATACAGTTCCATTGCATTACAGAGACACATGCTGCTCCACATGCTTTTCTTCATCTTCCTGCTGATTTCTCTTCAGATTATAAAGCCTAAGCATGTGCAGTTTTCTGGGCAATCTAACGCTCAAGCCAACATGACAGTACATAATCATTATACATATCAAATGTTTCACTTCACTTGGTATTTCAATATCGCCCTTTTGTTGCGTGGTATGAATGCTACATGATATAGAAATTCTCCATCTTCTCCTGCATTGCGTATGATGGGCAACTACAGAATCATTTCGCCTCCTGAAAATGGTATGAATGCTACATAATATAGAAGTCAGTTGAATGCTACATGGTCCGCTGAATATATGGTGAGTATCTTTTTCTTTCTATCCCCTTTCTTCTACTTATCTTCGCCATGTAATTAAAGACCGACTAATATCGAAAGCATACTAAAGATGATTTGACTATCCATTTTCGCCCTCAACTGACTTCTGCTGCCACACAATTTGTTATACTGTAACTTATTGACCTATGTACAAAGGCTGTGCATCAATTTAGCTGTGGTAGATTACATATCCTAGAACCGCATCTATCACTATGAGGACATGAAAGACCAAATGTGCGGAACCATGTAAAGCACACCGTGATCATATGGAAGAATTGACAATCAATCTATGCCCTTAAACTGAATGAAACCTATGTCAAGATGCTCATTCCTCACTCAACTTGGGATCTATCAAGAACTTACCTATTTAGATACCTTAACATATATGAATAACTAGAAAGCATTAATACTCTCCAGGAGCCTTCGTGTCATGTCCAACATTCCGACACATTATTAACAAACATGTGGTCAACTCTCCCGACATCTCTCCCGACATGCTCCGATACATGAGTCTAGAACTTCCGATACGTGCACGGGTAAATTTTAAAAATTTTCAATAAATGAATAATCAAAATGTAAATGTGCAAAATAATAATAATAATAATAAATGGAGAAACAATAAAAATTTAACCTTTCTCTTCTTTTCTAACTCTCACTTCTTGTGACTCACGATTTATATTGTAAATTCATTCTAGACTCTTCTTTTATAATTATTATATGTAAATTTGAATCAAATCAAATTGAAATAATCATAAAAATGATAATTTATCTCATTTAATAGACAACATATTGGAATTTTTATTTTTTAAAAATAACATGTTAGTGTGTTGTGTGTATTTGTCGTGTGTCAATATCGGTTCTACTTAAATATTACTCAATGAATGGATAGACTAATAGACTACACTTTGAAATGATATGTCATCATATGCATTAGTCAATAAATGGATAGACTAATAGACTAGACACTCACCTTGAAGAAGTATATGTCATCATAAGCACAATTCAATCATCCTTGGACAAAATCAAATATCACGGATGGCAAGGTAACCGGTGACCTCTCATGATATATTGTGAACTTTTAAGACTCGTAATCAGCCGGCCCCAAATGCCAGGCGAGTAGAGGGAGAAATGGCAGCAGACAGACCAGGAGAAGTCGATGGCCATCACCAGCAGTCGTCCACAGTTGGGATGGGACGTTTTCCGATTTCGCTATGAGACAAAACACTCGGTGCGGTCCCTTTGCGACAAGCCATAATCAAAGGCGAGACATGGGCCACATTCGATGTTGGCGGTTGAAAGCCCGTCAACTAATTATGTCCATGTGCTGAGAAGCTGCAGAGGCATCAAACGGACCAAATGTGCTGGTAGTATGGATTGGCCAGTTCGCCATGTTGCCCAATAAGGAGTTTAGTCCCAATAAGGGCAGGCCTATTTGTGTGGAAATTACATTTAGATCGTCAAAAACCAACTAATATTAGATGGGCTCGTACATGGTATTAGCCCAAATGAAATTTTGCTAGCCAATGTCGAGAATCACAAATTTCTACCAGCAGGAGCTAAAGTCATTCCCGCCCTTCCTGACGGTCGATCTCCGGAAAATTCACTCTTCTGCTCCCATTGCAATTAGACGCTACCTAAAGTCTGTTTTTTAACTTGGCCTTCCTAGATTATCACCGTATTTTTAACTCGACAGTCCTCTGACAGCCTCAAGATCGAATTTTGTGAAGTCAACATGCACATCTTCAACACAAATAAACAAGACACTTTGAACATGGAGAGCACATAAACTCGCCCACCCTAACAGCACCTAACTGGATAATTGACGGGTTCAGCTTCTCTACACATCTAATAAAAACTTAAGAAAAGACGCCCTTTTTACAAGCAGAATCACGACCAGCCCAGGCATGTGATAGAAAAACACAAGACAACACAGTTGACCAGGGCAATGCAGTAGAAAACCAAACATAACTAGCCAGACATAAAAGACATGGCTCGTCTAAAGTCCAAAGATTGAAGGGCTGACTCAGGGAAGGGTTTGCCACCAGGCATCCACAATCCACCACTGTGGGGCAGCACCACCTGCTGCTGCCCACCCTGCGGCTGTTCTCCGACTTTGGTCGGCTCATCATCTTTCTTCTTCTTCACAAACTCAAAGAACTGTGCCACTTGGGATGCATACCTGACATTAGTTAAATAGAATTAATGTCTATCTTTAGGGCAGAATCAGCACACTCAATGAACAAAAGTTTGATACATGAGAAAGGTTCAATTATTTCATGCTGAGAAGCGTAAAAAGGAACAAATGAAGGTAAGATACACCAAGTAAAAACTGATGATCAACGTGAGAAAACAACATAGCAAACGAGTATTCCTAATTTAAAATAAAACACTCGAGGGGAAGAACAACACAGGGAAAGAACACTCTGAACGAAAAGAATGGCAAAATTTCCAGCCTCCCAATCTACAAAACGAGCAACTGCAAGGATAGGATCTTGTTCATGAATGCAGAAAGAAACTTTGCATGAGATGTGCAGGACTAATCGGCCTCCAAGGGTCCAACAATGCCCCAACGACACAAAGCAGTAGGGGAAAATCAACACCAGCACCATCATAAACCTTCAACAGGTAGCGTGCATCATAATATATTGAGTAGGGAAAAGTGATCTTACTCCCTCTTGGCTTCAATGTCCTTGCTGAAATCAATATTGGGCTCACAATCAAGGACCAAAGCAGGAACCTGCTCAAAATGAAGAGAATCATAAGCAGAAAAAGCTTACACAAGTCTGGTAAAGCTGCAAAAAATAAGACATCACTCATACCTTTTGAATACTGGAGTGCATATGATCACCCTCCAAATAGACAACACGGTCCCTTATACCTGGATGTAACGAGTTGTCAACATGAAAAGGGGGCTTACTCACTGACAATACTCCATGCTTCCCACTTTCAAATGGGAAAAGCCAGCTCTCATGCTTCTCATGCAAGTCTCGGAGGTATTCCAGGGAGACTCCACCTTCCTCAGATCTCTTCCGGCTTCATTCTCTTATGACAAGTATCGGGGCTTGCCCTCAGATATATAAAAGCATCAGGGATGAGACCAGGTAAGCATGAGACAACTGGATCAAACCATGAGTCATAGATGCTGATCTCCATCTCATTCATCCACTTTGCTTCATGGACAGCTCTTACAAAGACCTGTATTCAGCAAAAAGATTATTTAATGCATCAGCATTCCAAAATGAGTCAGTCTTCATACTAACTAGTAGCTAGGCAAGAAAGGAAACACAAAGAATCCGAATCTATCATTGTTTTTGCTTTCAATTGATCATAGGAATACTGGCTGTCAACCTTGCCAACATCCTTAGCATCAATTTTATTTTTAAATCAAGAGATTCTGGATGTAGCATAGAGTAAAGACAAACCCATAGCTTTATATTTATATCCCATCATCGGGTGATCTGAAAATAAAGGGAATTTCAAAAATATTGGAACACCTATACCCGTGGCTAGCTTATTTGAGAGACAGACTTCTCTGAATATTCTAGATCCTTTTTCTAATTTAATCTTTTACATCCACTGTGCCCATTGATGACCGTTAATCAACTTTTTGACTTGTGACAAAAAATAAACCAACAGATTGCAGGCAATAGCTGAAAAAAGAATGATTGACCAAAGTTTGACAAAATACGAACCATTCTATCACTGAAGACACTTCTCTCCATCAGTCTGAGTGGCTTAACCCCGCCAGATGACTCTCTCTCCTGCATAACCCTTGTAACAAACACATAATTCTGAAAAGTATAGGCATATCTTTCTGGATCTGCATAAAAAGCATCCAATATGTTGAAGTGATCAGGCCCAACATCCTGCCACTTATTGATAGGTTCTGGAACGACCTCAACAAGGTCACGCAGCTCCAGCGTTTCATTAGCAATCCTTTGAAGGAAAGTAGTCTTGCCAACACTGATGTTCCCCTCAACGCAGAAAGTGAGACGTTTCTTCAGTGCCAACTTATTTTCCGTGTCAGAATCCTCCAAGTCTTCCTCCACACTCTCTCTAATGTAGGTAGTGATACTCTCAGCATGGTTTTTGTGAATGATTCCAACAGAACTCCGTAAGTACTCCACCATCCTCTCGCTAGACTTCCCAAAGAACTACAAGTTAACAGAGTCCTTGTATCAGCAGAGAATTACAGAAGGGCAAACAAGAGCTGCACCCAACTATGTAAACCAAGAGATGAGCATTATAGTCATAAACCCCAGGCAAGTACATACGGTCAGCATACATGCATGTACATACGGTCACCACAATCAATATACAACTGAAGTTAAAGACTTTGTGGAATCTTCAAAAGTAGACCTACATAACCGCGAACATCAGCGCTTAATGGCAAAGTCCAAGCTCACAGAATAACAAGCAGACTTGGATAAAACACAAGCAATAAAATGCCGGCACACAGTAACTCAAGAGAAAGTAAAGGAGCAACCCGGGTAGGAAGCATAACAAACATAAAGCATCACATTCTGCCCCTAAAATTGACATTTAAAGGATAAACGAGAAAGCCTAGAAATAATAAAAACACTATTTTAGCACCTTATCCCTGTACAACTGCTTGAGCTCAGCGACTCCAGCAATCCCCTTGTCCACCAACTTTCTCAGATTCCTTGGCCCCACGCCCGGAATCGTCAGCAAATCCACGTTACCAGAGACGCTAGCGGGCTCCTTCTGCCTCCTCTGCACTCTCGCCGCCTTCTCATCCGGTACCATCAATCCTTCTCGCCCAGACCACCCTCCTCAAGATTCTTCGAACCCTCGACGGCGGAAGCCGCGAACGACCCCTCCGAGCCCGTGTGGACCCACTTCTGCCACGACCCACCGCGGCCGCCCTTGAACACGACCCACGCCCGCGAGGTCGCTGTGTTCTGGATGGAGCACCGACAGATTCCGCAGCTGGTGGAGTAGGAGCGAGAAGGGACGTAGCCCGAAGCCTTCTTGGACAGGGCGGCGGCTAGAGCCGACCCACCGCAGCCGCTGGCGGCTGGGAGAGCACGGGGTGGCGGACCCATTGCGCGAACGGGCGCGTTAAACCCAGAAAAGGGAGGGCTTTTATGGAAAGCGAAGCTTGCTGTGGTACTGGCGGATGTCTTGAACTTGAACGCTAGAGTAATGGGAGGTTTAGCGGCGCTACAGAGGAGGATAGGGCCAGGAGGGCTTCGGCTTAACAGCTTCTGCATCGCGTCTTCGCATCTCACCGCTATTTCCTTTCCTTTATCTCTCACTGGAATTTGAGAGAGAGAGAAAAAGAAGAAAAATACTTCCTTTTCGCTTGAACTCGAGAGAGCGAAAGAGGAGAGAGACAAAGAGGCGGGAGAAACTGAACGTTTCTCTCTCTGCTGCTAATGCTTATGGACAGTGCCGCGTACTGAGAGGAGCAAAGGAGAGGCCTTTTACAGGGTTTTTGCTTGCTAGGGTTTGGAGGGAAGGGGAGAGACAGAGGACGGCCGGACACACGACACAGACAGAACCGGGATTGTGTTGGTAAATTCTTGTTGCGCGTGAAGAGGATGGAGGGAAAAATTAGGGTTTTTGAGGATTGTCTGGGGTTCTGTGTCCGTTGGTCTGTCCTCCACCACTGGACCGGACCAGGGGAATACGGTGGGGATTAAATTAAATTATAAAAGAACAAATGGGGTGGAATTTCCTTTTCTTTCATTTCTTTATTCATTTACTTACTTTTCTTACCCTTTTGGTACGGAGAGAAGAATTGGGACAGGGCCAGAGACAAATCCAGGGTCAGCCACGCCAGACAGGAATGGGGCTAATGTGATTTGGTAGGGGGGGCCCCGCATGAAACATGTCATTAATTAGGGCGTGATTACATTAATCAAGTGCCGTAATGACAGGTAAAGAAGACACGTGTCGTCCTCCCGTTTGATTGCGAGGACCCCACGTGCGAACGCCTCAGTTGTCCTACGCCTTCATGATACAATTAAATTTGATTTTATTTGACAGGTCTGGTGGTGACAAACGTTTGCCTTGCCCGTCTGGTTTTCAGTTTTTTTTTTTACCATAAAGAAGCCAAATCAAGAGAATAACCGTGGCAAATCAGCAATAAGACTTGCCTTAACTTACATAAGAAGCACATGGTGCACATGCTCATACAATTACATTTTACCAACTTTGCTTCTAGTCAACCCCTTCTCGCTCCGTATGAATCCTCTGTTTTATTTCTACTCTTTACATCAGGATCTACCAAATATATTCCTATGATAATTTACATTTACCAAATATAAGCCTGAGAAAAACTGGCTAGGAATACCTGATGCTGCAGAGGCACCCCTCTGTATAGATCTTGTAGAAGCCATCTGAATAATTATCGTGTGATGCAGCTGCGGACCCAGGTAACCTTTCGCATGAAATATCACCGTAGATGTAGTGGGCTCTCTGTTATCTTCTGGTGTAGTATCATATTCCGAGATCAAACGATGGAGAGCCGACATAGCCAGCACTTGGAAGAATCATCTCTTCCTTCTCCTTGGAGCACTCAGAACTGCATTGGAGAAGCGACGTAGCTTGAGCTTCTACGGCATCGAGATCGACGCCCTCATAGAAGTGATCATCAGAGAAGAGGTCGCAATCGGCGGGAACTCCATTAGCGTGATTCTGATGGACCGGTTCTCCATTTCTAATATCTTCCTGAGAAAGGAATTCTCTCTCCAGGTTGATTGCGGTGACAGAATCTGGATCATGGAACCTTGATTTCCTCTTCAATCTTTCCACCACATCACTCCCCCCATCTGTTGCTGAAGCACTAGCCACAGAAGGCATCCTTTTCGAGATTCTCTCATGGCGTTTCGACAAGCTTTCAGCACTTTCCCCTTCAGACTGATTGTTCAGTTGGCTTCTGGGTGCATATAAAGAGTGCAGACTCTTTCCTGAAGAACTTGTGCTTTCACTCATCCGCCATCCATTCGGTGACTGACTTAGCAAAGAACGCCTGCTTTTAAAAAGAAAACATTAATGGATCCATAATTTAGCCTATAAATATAAGAAAGAACAGTAGCCACCATACAATTTTGGGAACTGCCTGGCTATGCATGAAGGATGGAAATTACATTTGACTAATTTACTTATCCTTGGCTAGCATGATACATACAAAATGGAACTTGGAACATAGAAAAGATTAAAAGCAGAAACCAAACATGTACAGGGCTTCTCATACATCAAGTCAGGCCTGAGTCGCCGAACCCCACTTCCAATTTCAAACATTTAAAAATTTCTATATCCAATCTGTATTTGCTGCTATCATTGGCTGTAACATTTATGTAGACCATCTATCAAAATTGTAGCATTGAACTTTGCTAAACGATGCCCCATGTCCCTTTCATGATAGCACTACATTCAGTGAGCACTTAAAAGGAGCAATTCCTCAGCATCTTCCTTTTTCTGTCAATTTCTAAAACTTCAGCTAGTTACTTTGTATTTGTAATCAACGCACTCCATGCATACAGAAAGTTGAGTTTTGTTAGCCCTGAAAACACACTGCATTTAAGTGCAGGTAATTAACTGATGTTATGTTTTTCAACTAAGCTGCTTCACAAGATGCATAAAGATTTTCCAGTTCCCTGTTTTCTTCATGAAAGGTCCGCGGGACAGAAACCTTTCTAAACAAATAATCTGACTTCTTTTCCAATTTGTATTGTTGATTTGCTGATTTGGAGTTAACTGAAAAACAAATGTCCAAGTTCTCCACATAGCAGCACAGCGAAATTGCATTCCCTTCCCTTAATATGGTGATTGCAGGCCTAAAATTTGCTAGATTTGCAATGCATCCATTTTCTGCATATCACCTCATATACCGATCCCGTGGGCACAGAGAGAGAGAGAGAGAGAGAGAGAGAGAGAAGAGAGAAAGGACCTGTACACTGCCATCATATCAACAGTACAAGTAATGTCTTGAGTACTTGCTGCTGTAGGATTTGTCCCGTCATCTATGAAGCTATCCTCATATGTATCTCTGTCAAGGTCATCTTCTTCATCCTCAGATGCTTCATCTCCAGAAGATACCCTAAGCAGAACCATAAAGCAAGCAAGCATATCAGTCATCATGTAATACGGTAGGGTAATTGAACCTTATTTTCAATCCGCATGCAATAGTCCCCTCATTTCATATTGTAACATGAACTCCCCTAAAGCAAACCCATGCACTAAGGAAAGATCAACTAAATGACCCATTTTTTCTCAAGATTTCCAATTTGCATAGAGAATCTTTGTAATATTGGATCTTTACAAAATTAGTTCCCCTATATTTTGTTATTTTGATTGCTTCAATTCTGAAATCGTCAATGGATCTTAAGTCTTAACTAGTTTGGTTGCTGCAAGTTCTCATCCTGTAATCTTTATGTTGCACAATGTTCCTACCGATGGCCATAATGGCTACTTGTCAACAACTTTAAGGAGACATTAGACAAAAAAAAAAGACTTCAGTAAAACATATAAAATATATATCTATATGAGCAGATTGGCTTCTCCAAGAGGGAAAAATCCATTGTATTCCTTTCATGTATCCAAAATTCACATCTCGAAATTTAGAAAATTACCAACTTAGATTGAAAAAAAATGACCAATATTTGATGGAGTAAGTTCCCAAACTTTATCTGATAGTTTTCCAATTAACAACTTTTGAAAAACTTATCAACTCTTATTTGAATATTCACCAACTTGTATTCGAATACATTACTGACTTTAGATGACTGCCGTTTGTAACATACTGAAATAGATCTTGGTCATTAACTCAAGATACTTGTAGACTTTAACATGGATTTTGTAACTATTAACCATCTAATAAAATTAATTGATCACCAAGATTTAACAAAACTGCTTTGAATTTATGAGCAGGTATTCATTTTCACCAATCACGGACAATCTATCTGTCTCATATGACGGAACAATAAAACTGTCCTTCACCAATATGCAATCATTTCTTGGTCCTGCTCCTTTAAAGAATTATCACTTTCTCTAGCTACAATTTACTGCCATGTTATATCGAACATCAACCAGAGCAATCCTGTTATAACAGCAACACATCAAAAGAAGATACTCGCTGCAAGAATGGATGATTTAAAGAGATACTTACTCAGCTTCCTCTTCAATGTAGGCTCTGGCATTATTGGTTGTCGTCTTTTTACCTGAAGGTAAAATGAACACCACATTGGTAAATATGCATGGAGATCCATAGTAATGGTACCTAAGATGAAGCATAATGAGGATTTATAGCAGTTTAAATAATAGAATGAAAGTTAGCATACCAGAATTGAGAAACTGGAATAATGTTACGGAAAAAAAATGCTTATAAAAGTCCGTTACCCTGGTAATACTTATTTTGATTTTGAAATGTGCTGGCACCAGGGAAAAAACCATCAGATTCCACCATGGGGACAATGCAATTATCTTTGTGATTCAGGTCCCGCCTACGTACAGAGTCTCCAACTCTTCGCAGCCTTCTGAGCTTCTTTCTACCTTTCACACTGTTTGAATTAGTATTAGGAGTCAAACACCAATTCTTACTATGGCCGCCGTTGACATCGTTTTCTGGTGTCACGCGATTGTCTGGAGAAGCATGGCCACATTTACTTTCGTCAGAACCACCCTTAATGTTTGCTATGGGAGTTTGTATTCTGTTATATGTAGGCGAACCAGAAACAATTCCTCTACATGAATCAAATTCTTGTATAAGTTCCTTCTTTTTCCCTTGACTTGATGACATAAAGAGGTGGTTGCTGCAAAGTATGGGAGATAAAACAAGATCTGGGATGATAAATGCACTTTTGTCTTTACCATGCGATTCTCCTGCAAAGCCACATTGCCCACAACATCAATTCTGGTCGGAGCAAATTTCTAGTTGCCAAGTTTTATGTAAAACAAATGTACAAAGGGAGATGTTAGGACACATGATACCATTAATAGGAGATTCAGGAACAACTCCACTTTCCATGTAGTTGGTAAGTCGGGGACTGAATTCCGTATCTTCCTCGTCATCATTACATCCACTGGCAGGAGGAAATGGCTCTCTGACTTTTAAAGCTTCCAGTGTTCCATTGGTATCTTCTCCTCCATCTGGCAATTCTCCAATCAGGTTTTCTATCTCAATGTTCTTCATGTCCATAGCTGTTAGTTCATTTTGCTGAGCTTCGAAGTCAAAAACTGTAGATAGGGCCTGAGCTTCACTCTTCAGACATCCTGTTTGAGCAGAAGCTCGTTGCACAGAATCCCCAAATGGCATGCACACTTCTTCCGATCTTTGAGCTGCAGCTAAGAAACGGCCAGAATCTTTCTTGTGGCATTTCAGGTATATGTGATCGCTTTGTGTGTCTTTTGTGGAAGGAAGTGAAGGGACGGACAAAATAAGGACATTTCCAAGATTGTCAACAGACACAAAATCTGAACTAAAGAGGCAAGAGTGCACTGGAGAAGTTTTGTTAGCTATAGTAGACAAGCAACGGTGATCTGCAGTTTCTGAGGTCTGCACAGGTGCATCTGATATACTCCTTTGCTTGTATATATCAGGACAATCATCAAAGTTCAGCAAATCTGTCAAAATAATCAACTCAAAAGGATTTTACAAGAATATAATTATCTGAAAGTGGAAAATTACAAAGGTACATAAATGACAAGGAAAAACAGAAATATGGCTATTATATGAACTACTAATTTAATCAATAAAATTTCTGGAAACACAGTACACTCACTCTATAAACTAATCTAAAAGCACATAAAATGAAAACATGAATAAATGCTATAAATGACCAATACATCACTTGTTAAATCAAGAAGGTCCTCAGCAAAAAAGTAATGAGTATATGCGTACACACACAGAGACTCAGATACAACCTGCCGTGTGCCCCTAGAGTATATACATTCACACAAACAGACTCACACATACAACCCACAGTGTGCATCTACTTAGGAAAGAGAAAATGAGTCAACATGCAGCAACATGCTGCAGTTATTTTTGTCCACAGCATGGTACAAACTATTGAAGGAGGTTCTGGTTACCAGAATAAGTGTATGCATAAAAATCAGATGCTATTAGCACCAGCAACTCAGGCCATCACTCCAAATGACATAGTTGTCAAGATTCTGATAGAAGTTCACAACCCTTTCCGTGTTTATGGCCCCTTATACATTCTACCCCTCTTGACAGTTTGCTCCCTCAGCTAGTTTTGGACCAATAGATAGATTACATGTGCATGATGAATAATAACCATTGTCAAAGCTAAATTGACTGCTCCAACAGATCGTATGATGGGTTGTATACTTTTGTCAGGCTCTATTAATTTCATACCAGAAACCTTCAAGTAGACAACTCAACAAAAGTGAGGACATCTAGTCCAAAAACTATTTATAGGGTAGATGCCTCTCAAACTACAATACCTTGACCACCATTGTCGTGTTGTTCTACCAACTTAGATCCAAGTTGTTCAAGTGAGAAGTCTTTCTCCTGAATCAGAGGCATGAATAAGTAACACTGGCAGAGAAAACAATGAACGGCAATATATTGACAGGACAGGAACAAACCTCAACAGAGAGACCATCTTTATCTTTAGAAAAAAGTACTCCTTGCAAATGTTGCATCGCATCGATCATCATACCTGTTCTGCATGAATGCATGACTATGTGCACTCTACTTGGAAAAGTCTGGAAGTGAGGAAAAGCAATAAGAGATGGTCTCCATTTATTTCCAGAATTGTTGAAGTATTTGGCAATGATATCAGATTCCGCGACAGTTAAATTCTTATTCCACATTGGCATCTCAACAACGTCATCATCTTTAACTTTTTTTCCACGAGGAACGAACTTTTCAATTGATAGCTCAACAAACTGGACATCTGGTTTGAAAATATGTGGAATCTACAAGAAGAGGTATTTCAAAGTTATAGAATAACTGTGGCATGGAAGAATTATCTAGTTCCAACTTCATCATATCTCACCATTCGGGGACTCAAATGGAAATTAAAACTTGCAATTCCTCCATTCCGCATGTGCTTACTAATTGCCTTGCTGTTAGCTTGCTTTCTCCGGTAACCCTTCAGCTCTGACCCCTCACAAGCTAACACTAGTAAACTTAGTCAAGGACAATTTGAGGTAAGCTTTAAGTAACCAACACACAATGATGACGAAGGACCTCGAGAAAAGCAAAGAGAGAGAGAGAGAAAGAAAGAAAACAACGGAATACAGAATGAAAACGCATTGGCTTTCATATCCCACTTATATGAAAGCAATAAGCAATTTAATCCTTTTTTTTTTTTAAGGCCAAAAAATTCACAACCTAGTCGATCGCATAAAAAAATATTAAAGGATATCCACACGTCCATCATGTTTCCTTCCAGTTCTTCCCATGCGCTGTACCATACGTAGAGGTGAGACATTAGCATCAAAACATATTACTAGGTCAACTTCCATGATATCAAGACCTTCTTCACCAATCGATGTGGCTACAATGACATTGTATCCACCAGCTCGAAATTTCTGCAGGGAAACAACGTCAGAATAAATCAAGGGTCATGAGAAGCAGCATATGATCACCTCATTACCTCCAGAACAGCCTGCTGAACCTTTTGTGACTGTCCCTTAAGTGATTTTCCTGTAAAAGAACGTCCAATCAACAAATTGTTCGGCAAACCCACAATTTAGAAATCAGACGATTGCACATTCATCTATGAAAATAAAGGGTAAATGTAAGAAAGTTCCGTCCATCATTAGAATTTCCCATATTTCAAAGTGGAACTGTAAACTGAAAATTACCAAACTAATGGAGAGGAAATCCTGATACAGAAACCAAGCATGAATACAGTAATTAGAAGTCGACAAGTCCAAATCCCATGCTGTTTAATAGTGTGAAAATCAATGACTAACGTTTGCCTTCTTTCATTTCTTCACATGTTCATGATTCTGTATTATCAAGATACTAGATTACAATCTAAATTTGTTACTTGTTTGAGTGGCAGGACTGGTAACCTCAAATGGAAACTAAAACTTTCCTACAATTGCATTTCGAAAAGAATATTTGATCCTATCCTCCCCTTTAATCATATCATAAATGAATTCTGCTGATTTTGTGACAGTTATGGAAACCTGTAACCTAGATTGTAACTGTAGTAAACATATGTAGCTCCTAATAAGCTTTTCATCACTACCCAAATATAAATCCTACTTCTCAAAGGGAAAACAGCTATGTCAATCAGTCAATAGAGAGAACAGAGGGAGAGGCTATCTTTTCAATCCAGGTTATTCTCCAGATAACTCTTATTTATCCTTCAAGTACATGGAGTTCCTAAAAGCATTTTCAATGGAGAACCAATATCCGCAATGGAAGAACACTCCAGAGAGTGCATGCAATAACAGTACTTGAAGTTGGCCTTGATGGTATGAAATTGGCATAAAGTGATGGCTGTCGTGCAGCAGTGTTAGTAGCATATATCCAAAAATGTTGCTGACTTAGATCAATTTAGACTCTAAAATAGACTAAGATTTCCTAACCGGAGGAGATCCATGATGAATCCTGACACTTATAGCTTTAAAATTTAAGGCAGTAACGCAAAACTGACTGCTTGATATCTCCACCTCAACAAGCTATGCTTTTTGCATTTGCAGTGCAACACATCCACATCCATGCATCGTTATTTCCATTGTTAAGTGATTTCTCAATGTATTATGGAGAGGACTTGATCGTAAATCTCAATACTTATGTTCATCCGACAGCTACTTCTGAGAAAAGTCACCTCATAATTTTAAAAATGACAAAGTGAAGACATGGATCTCTCAAAGACAAATAATTCCTAGAAATCTCACAGTGGCAAAGCAATAAATTCTTGGTGAAAAATAAACCTGAACTTTGACCAACAAATTGTGCTGCTTTGACTATATCCCCAATGTTTGACAATGTATCCATAATGTCCCTGAATCAAGTATAATTAAGAGTCGCAGCAAAAGAAGTCCCCTTAAAAAATGTGATAAAGTAATTTCAAGAGATATTGCAACAAGCAACAATAGGTCCATATAATGACATTTTACCTGACGCTTCCCCTAAAGTTTGAGAAAATGATAACCCTCGACCGTTGGGGATCATTTTTTTCTGCTGACAAAAATAGGCATCAGATTGAATCCCAGAATGTAAGATCCATAATACCAGAAATCCAACTAAGAAATCTGTCCATCATCAGATTAGATGAAAGATATCGAAAAAGAACATTCCTAGGTTATAAGGTCTGTTGTAAGCTAACAAGCTGCCTGTGCCATCTGCTCAGATAAGCTATAGTTTGGTCATCACATCTGTCAAATAATAAACAATCTCTTTTATTATCAACCGATTAATCAATTAAAATTTTATGATGAATTATAGATGATAGCTGAAGCTAGACAACTAACTGCTATGTAGAAATGCTTCTAGTTTCCATTCACTATTTGCCATAAACTATTATCTTCATGTCGCCTATGGTTTCAGCAAAGACAATCGGAACTCAAACTGACATCACTGAACAATCCTGTTAAACTTTGTATGATTTCTTCTTGGCATATGTTCCTGCCAAGGCCATATTTTTTATGGTAAGATGAGATGATAGCACTACACATCCAAATGAACTTTCAGAGTACATCAATAATGACAACTTAAGACTACTATAGCTAGGAGATTTGGTCTAAATGTAATTCAAAAAAATTGGAGATGTAAATACCAATTTGTAGCTCTTCAATGTTGCTTTGACTAACAAACAGTAGTTACAAGCAGGAGCAAAGAAAAGGAAAAAACCCAAAAGTGATATTTAACTCTCTAAAACTTTCTGGTTGCATGACTATCCTGAATCAGTAGTTTATTTACATTCACTCTATGCAGATTCAAAAACCAAAAACTAAAATTCTAAATATCAGGAAGGATCTACCAATAACACAAGCAACAAATATCTGGCACATCACACTTATATAGGCTGTATAATCAAGAACTTGCTAATTTAAAGAATACCGTGCCCACGTACTGAAGTGGTCAATCAACACTTCTAACATTTTTGATAGTTTTGGATCAGGTGCACCACGAGATAAGTTCCGCTGCATTAAGAGTTTCGCTTTATGAATATCCTCATTTCTACTCATCAAGCTCGCAAAAGACCTGCAGAATTTGAATAGAGTTCAGAAATATGTGCTATTTTATGTCAAAATTTGACACTATACCATGATAAAAATGTCAACATGAGATGATATTTGTAATCTGCTTAAAACTTGTACAAGTCTGTCATTAAAGTCAGTGAAAAAAGGAGTATCGCACATGTAACTGAATAAAGGCAAGATGCAAAGAGTTGCCTAGTGTTAACACTAATAGATATTCCTTTCAGATGATCAATAAAAGTGGACTAAAAGTTCACTGCTGAAGCAAATGCAGAGGGTCTCCTATGATTTCACCACCTGCAAACCCATTCTCATATGAAGGCTGGTGTGTGTTTTCTTCTTTTGCTTTTCATGTACCATGAAAAATGCAATAGAAGCCCGGTGCCACACCTAGATTACCATACTACAGGTGGCCACCCATGTTCAAACTCGGGAAGCAATAAGTGACTTTCGACCACTAGTGGGGCGTAAGTAGTTTTTGACGGATAGAAGCTTGGTGCAGTGAAATCAAGCTTCCCATACCACAGGTGTCCACCAGTGCTCAAAACTCGGGAAGCAATAAGTGGTTTTTGACAACTAGAGGGGCATAAGAGGGTTTCCATGGGTGTCGAGCAGAGAACCAAAAACAAATTTAATTAAAAGAACATATCCACTCAAGAGCCACATTTGTAGAAACGTATTCTATAATTGGCTAAATGTGTGAGAGAAGGGTGTACAACCTCATACCATTCTTAAAAATACTTTTGAACACTCAGGGAACTGCAGTCATGTGCAACTGCCACTACATCTGATAAGCTCTACATCTATAGAGAACAACAAGCTTAGGTAGCATGCCTTCCAAAAGGAAAGAATTTTCATCTTTAACACAACATATATATATAAAACACGTGAACCTTGCCATACCCCTGGTGCAACTTTTCTTCAAGCATCTCATATGCTGGTTTTATGCCATGGCTTGAGAGTAATTTGCGAATGTGATAAAGGGTGATGAGGGCTCCAAAAAACCTCTCAACCTCTCCATATTTCAATTGCGGAAGTTCAGGCGGAGGTGCTTGACGAAATCTATCCCTTGAATTAAGCAAGTCTGACGGACTCAACTGCAAAAGTTAAAAAGATGATTTTCAAGTGCATGTCTGGGAATAATGAACAATGATTGTAACAGGGGAAAAGCAAATGATGAGCCGGGCAACGCACATGAGAAAATCAAATGCAACCCACATAGAAGAGAAAAAATTGCGACTGAAATTTTATTTTAAGGGGAAGTACATTTTTTCTGCACTTTCCGAGGCATACCCAAGAAAACTTTTCTATCATGTACAACTTATTAGAGCAAGCAATCAGAATCTAACCAATGATATCTTATCTGAGAGCAGAAGGGGCACCATTCAAATCCAAAAGGATAATGGTCAGGAGCCCTCTGTTTCCAGCATGACAGCCATCATCATTTGCAAGACAAGACTCATTCATCATGTTCAGCCATTCAATAGTTCCATAACAAGCATCAAGGATGATGCAAGGTCAAAAATACTTTTGTCACTTAGCATAAATGCCAAACTAGTTATCACTGTTCCACAGAACAGACGATTTAAGTAATATTTTATCAAATAACTATAACTTCTGGGCAATCTAACAGTAGCATAAAGGAGTTTACAAGATGTCTTAAACCATCTCTCCCTCAATGAGATGTTTCATTTTTTTCTCCAAAGAGATTCTAGAGAATAATAATCATGTAAAATCCATCTCACAAATAAAATCAAATAAGGTACAGAGTAAAAGTCCAGAAAGAAACACATCAAACTGAAATCTTACTAATTAGTGTTCTGCATAGCAAATATCTTAAAAGAAACGCAAAAGGCTTGGACCCCATTGTTATAAAGATCATAGTCATGTTATCAATCATATATTCACTTCATTCTGCAACAAAGATCTCACAATTTATCCAGTTTAAAAAGTAGAAAGCGCAGTGGAGCATCACAAAAGTTAGGCGAAATCATAAACTTTTCGTCATGGGATTTCAATGGTGTGCCACCATGTTGACAATCTGGACACCCAATAAAGTTCAACTGGGTATAAAGTCAAACATTGAAAACACAAAAATGGAGCAATATTTGAAATTCGAATTTGTGTTATCTCATAAGGTGTCTATGGACATGTGAAGTAGATGGAATCATACAGCTTGATAATCCCGATTCAGCAGTATGCCCATTGCATTAAGTCGAGCTGCATAGATGCGGATGACATTCAAAAGCAAATCATTTATCTCGATAGCTTCTTTGCCCATAGCCACCTGGTGGCATTAAAAAAAGTATAAGTCAGCACATATACTTTCAAGAATAGATAAAAATGACAGTAAATTATATACCTCAATCAACTCTAGTTTTCTGTCATGAACATATTGGCTGACATCAGGGTCGCTTTCATTGCGATATTCAAGGGTTGATATGATCAAATTGTCAATTACGTGCTGAATGGTCTGGTGCTTTGCTGACAATTGCCTTATGTAAGAATTTGAGTAATCTGCTGAACATGCTAAAACATATGTAAACAGTAGTCACAATACTTACATCCTGGTGTCGCTGTTAAAGCTAATATCCTCAGCTGCACAGGTCGGGCTATCAACTGGAAAATTTGAATATAAGCCTTATATCCTTCACAAAAGATGAACCTAAATACACTCTTGAATAAAACGCATATACACATTTCTCTTGGAAAAGATATTAACAAATACCTCATTAAGAACTGGAAGAAAGGAAGACTAACCTCTCTAACAACAACACAATATGAATAGTTTCCCATGGCTCGATGGGCCTCATCAATCACCAGGCAGACGAGATGTTTCACCAAACATGTTCCTGCGAAAACTCAACTTATTAGCAAGATAAGTTTCAACAACAGAAACTGAAGAGCCAACTCTAACAACCTAAGAATATTTTTTCTAACAACCTAAGAATTGATAATCAAAATATTATTTAGTAAAGTTATGCAGGCACAAAAGTTCCTAAAAGTCTCTATTGGCATCATCTAAAATGCAGAAGGAACAATCATGCTATTATCCTTGTATACACTAGGCATAGAAATGGTTTACATATGACAAACACTTCAAGAGTACGTGAGTTTAATGCAGACAATATCATATGTGAAATGCTAGATGGTCATGCCAACAAACAGAAACTCCAACACCATGGCTCCAAAAAACAATACAAATATTATATTACCAAAAGTAAAGCTATTACATGCAAATGATAAACAGAGAGAGAGAAGATTATCTTCATAATTATACATGTCCTTTGAATGGCCTTCCATAATGTAAATACTTTTATGTTCCATAATGTAAATACTTTTATGTTAGAGAATAAACATTCATTCAAATGGTACATATGAACTTTGCCACTTTAAACATAAAAAAGAAAGTGAATCTGATGGCTAAATTGCAAAGCTTGTACAAGCATGCGATATACCTGCTATTAATATATTCCCTCCAGCTTATCCACTTATAATCTTGGGCTTTAATTCAACCAACCATTGATTCCTTCTACTTCATTCATTTATAATATGAGTAATCTAAACGTATCACTTACTCATTTTGTCTAACTTAATAGGGTACACTTCAATGTTAGAGATCCATTAATTCTCATTTGGCTGCCTCAAAAAGTAGCTTTTACAAAGACTCATTACAAAACCAATTTCAGACGATAACCCTGTTCCACTTCCACTCGATGTAAAAGCTTCAAGACAGGATGGATTTCTTATTGGCTTCGACTTATGTGGCTCAAGATGGACATCTTAAGAATTTTGCATCTATATTACCATTTCTTTCATAAACTGAATTTAAAGTACTAACAAACATGCACATTCCTCAAATCATGACAAACTTGACACTAACAATGAGAGATGGAAGCTACGGGAGCTAATGGGATCCAAAGTTTTAACCCTACAACAAAGATACTTTGGTCGATATGATCTCACTTTAAGAATTCCTGCAAAATATGACCAATTCTACTAATGACTTTATTCCGTAGAATCCTGATGGGTCATTGTGCCAGCTTGATAAACTATAAATATCTCCCTCATCAGCATCAATCCCAAACATGGTATGTGATTGTAGCTTCTAGAGACACACCAGATTGAATGTCTTTCTCTAGCACTTGAGGAGTAACAAAAAATACTCGTTTAGTCTTCCAAAAGTGAACTCTTTTATCAGGGCTCATCTGGCCAGTCATGTCAATCGTCCATTCCTGCAATATTTTTAACATAAATAAGACTTTGACAAGGCTATAACAGCGAGTCTCACGGAGAGTAAAACCAGAATCTAACCTGTGGTATTCCAACAATATTATGGCATGCTTCTATTTGTTGTATCACAAGTGGACGAGAGGGAGCGGTGAAGACTATTTTCCCTATCAAGGAAAAAAGAATTGCAAGAAATGGATAATGATGCCTCTATATAGATGGTAACTGTAAGCAATGTTCTAAAAACCTGACCAGCCAATTCAACCAGTTGGACTGGTTCGAACTTAGGGACAATTTAAAATGTAATTCTGAAAGCAATGTCATCAAGCAATATGACCAAGCATGATGTTTTCCCAAGTAACAACTTAAAATGTTTACTTCTTAAAATTGGTTGCTAATCAGTCATTTACCCAAGGAAAGGCATGGTGAACCTAAAGCCTTCTAGCCCCCACCCTCATCCTCTTCATGAGCATGTGAACTTAAAACTTTCAAAATATATGGATCAATAACCAGACACTCTTGTGTTGAAGAATAGTAGTTGATTCATATTACCCTCAGGGAACCATCTGAAATAGTTAAACATCACGACTGCAGCAATAAGTGTCTTCCCAAGTCCCGTCGGCAATGCAACCAAAGTATTCGAAAAAAGTGCAGTCTTTGCTATAGAAAACTGATAATCACGAAGCGGCACATTCACTGCAACCAAGAAAAAAAACATATAGTTTGAGTTTCAGGGCTACAAACAAAACATAAATTGGATAACTTTACTTCTGATAGATTATGAGTTGCGTAAATTGAAGCGAAGTTCCACTAACCCACGAACTTCAAGTCTTCAAAGAAGCAAAGAGTCAAATTTGCAAACTATAGTTGGATTAAAAAATTACAGTGTGATTCGTACACTTAACACTGCTGTCTAACAACTGGAACAGCTACAAACACATTGAAGGAAAAATAAAAGGCAAGAAAACAGTATCTCAATTTTAAACGTCATCGGTGAAAGCACATCCCGTCGTTTCAGCATCCTACCACATCACTCCTCCGGAAAGTCTGGATATTTTACAATACTTTAACTAATAAATAAAAGTGAATTGGATCATAAACATAAAGAATGTAATAAAAATAAAACGAAAGATGTTGTTTCAAGAAACATCATAATCTCGATCATCAACAACCCTGACCCGATGCCGAGGAAACTAAATGGACAGAGCAAAGAAGCCTTTGATTTATCCGAATCGGAACCTGGGTATATCCAAGTTTTAGCCGCCTCTGGATCAATTTCGACGCAGCTCGCCGCATCATCACAGTCGACCCGCATTCGCTCCTCCACCCGAACCGCCGAATTGTCCGGCTCGGCTCTCGTCGAGGACCTCCCTACGAAGCTGTCCAGCGTCGACTGTCGAGAAACCCCGTTGCACTTCTTGCCGAGGACGCGAGGGGCGGCCGCATTGCCCAAGGGGGCGAGCGCGACGCGCGGGGTCCTAAACGGGTCCGCAGAAGCGAGCGGCCTCGAGCTCTCGCAAGCCGCGTCGATTTCCCTGACGGCCGCATCCCAGTCGAAATCCTAGAGAGAGAGAGAGAGAGAGAGAGAGAGAGAGACGAACGTCGGTCAGTCGGGTGCCGGACAAGGAGAACGAACGCAACGCCGCGTTTTCAAGATCAAAGAGAGGAGGAGGATAAGGAGAAGGAAGGGACGCACGTCGTCGTCCTCGTCGTCGATGACTACGGGAGGAGCGGCTGAAGCCATGACCATGGACGGACGGTCAGTCGCAGAGAGAGAGAGAGAGAGAGAGAGTGGCGGCAAAAACTCGAAAAGGCGAATTGGATTCGGGGGGAAGGAGAGAGAAAATGGGATTTGGAAATGGGCCTGGCCCATGCCGGCGAGCCCGGCCCATTTATCGCCGGTAAAGCGTTCCGTTTTCGCCTAACTTCTCTGCAAAAGCCGTCGCGACGAGAAGAGCAGAGAAGAGAGAGAGAGAGAGAGAGAGAAGCAAGAAGCAAGGAGGACAGAGACGTAGCTGAGACTGGTGGCGGCTGATCGTTTGCGAGATTCGTCATGGCGTTGAGCACTAGCTTGAGATCTGCATCGAAGCTTCTTGCTTCTTCTTCTGCTACTGCTTCTTCTTCTTCAGCCTCGCTCGTCTCCAAATCAGGTCCGCCACCGACCCCCCCCCCTCCCCGAATCGCCTCTCTCCAAGCTTTTTCTTCTTAGTCCTGTCTTCCGTCCCCTTTCCGACTCTGGAAATGAATCGGACGATAGGACTTGTGCGGTCGAGTTCTTGGATTTGGTGATTTCGATTCCGAGATTTTCCCTCGAGGGAGAGATGGGAGATCTTTGTTTGAAAAATAAAGTTCGTTCCTTCGTGCGATTGGCCTCTCGTGGTCTCGCTCCGGCCGCGACGTTGCGCCTCGAAAGTGAATAGAGATTAAATCGTCCTTGATAATTGGGAGGATATTGCTTGAACATGGAGTTCGGGCCGGTTAGGGTTTTTGGATATATTCGGTCTTAATCGTTAGGGTTATTGATGGTGCGGTGGCGTATTTAGAACCTCGTGCCACTGGATTTTGCAATCTTTTGAAGAGGAAATGATGGGTTCTCGGGAAATTTTAATAGAGCGGCGTTGAGCTTCTAGTGTGCATAGAATGTGGACTGATTCTGATTGACTGTTGAAATTTACAGTAGGTAAAGCAAAACCTATTGCATTGATGATGCTCGAAAATTGGTTTTCTGTTGCTAACTTTGTGTGCTGATGATGAGCATTGACATCTTAGCAAATTTTGGTTTTTGACTTATTTAAAAGCGGGGGAGTAGATTGCAGGGAGTTTCATGATATGTAAACATTTGACATCTTCCTGCAATTCATATTTATTTATTTGACGGAGAAATGCGTAAATTCTGGCAAAGTTTGGTCTCTTAACCCCCCTCCTCATCTAATTGAGTGTAGATTGATCGGCATGTTCTTTCAATTGCTGGGATGCTAATCTTTTTCAGTGCATTTTGTGTGCCCTTACTCACCCAGAGAACACAATACTTTGCAAAATTAGTACTTTGACTTTACTTGTATGTTCAGTTATATTTGGATGGTACCTGTGACATGCTGAATCGTGCTCAATTTCTTTTATCCTTGTTCTTTTGAATTAAAAAGCTCTTCAGGGTTGACGGCTAGTCGATGCTTTATAATCGTGGGAATAAAATGCATTTTGGTCCAGCTAACTGCCACTAGATGTCATGGACTATATTCAGAAGTTCCTTTGCATGTAGAAAATATTCATAGGGCTTTTCCAGTTTCTTCTCAGTTGATTTAATCTCAGTTACACATGCCCGATGTTTGTTATAATGTGTCTATGTATTGGATGGGCAGTGAGAGAGTGGATAGGTTAGCCAGTGGGGAATCATGATCACTGCTACTTTCAATTATGATTCCATTGTTGGTTAGAACAATCATTTGGCTGAGCTTTGGCCTCAGAGTTTCGAGATACATTCTTGGATGATTGTTAACTTGAAAACAAATCTCATTTGTCTGTCTTTATTAGCATGGTGGGTAGTGTACTCAGTCAATCTAATTATGTCATTGCTTTCTATTTTAACTTGAGAAGAAATCTCATTTTCTCAGTGTTTAGAACACAACAGTTAGCATAAATGATGGCATGCATCAGCAAGATCATCTTGGAATTTCTCACCATTGTGATTGTGCATTTCCTTTTTGACAGTCAGCAGAAATTTCCACTCAACTGGGGTGAAGAGGATGGGAGGTGGGCATGCACATGGCCATGATGAACCTTACTACCTTCATGCAAAGCATATGTACAACTTGGACAGGATGAAAAATCAAGGGCTGAAGATGTCTCTTGCGGTTTTTACTGCCTTCAGCATTGGCGTCGCTGTGCCTGTCTATGCTGTCATTTTTCAGCAGAAAAAGACTGCTTCCGGTTAATTCTTTGTGAAGCCTTGTCGCTGCAATAATGACTTCTTTGCCCAATGCCCAAGATAGTAGGCCTTTGCCTGCTGGTATGGTTTTAGTTGTTTTGCTACTGAATATTGTGTCTTTTTGTTGCTATAATCTTTTAACATCTCATCAGTCGGATGACCTTCAATAAGTTCTTTGATTTTGCCATGGTATTGATATTTCAGTACATACTCATCCTGAGAAAATGTTAATTTTTGTTTTTTGCTCACATGTCTGAGGAAAGATAGAATAGCTGTTCCAATTGTTTCTTGTACTTGCTTGATTCTCAGAGTTGTGCTGAATGAAATGCACCTGCGATATGGGCCTCTGCATATATACAGGGAATGCATGTAAAGACTTGTCGAATTGAAAAAACTAACTAGTGTAGAGCAATTTGTCAGTGGCACGTCAAATAGAATCATGATGTTAACATACTAAGACTTGCTTGATATGACTTTTTAATTTTACCTCACTTCATGTTAGCTAATTGTACTTATCTTGAGACATTAAAACTCTCAATACCAAGGATTGCAGTTAGGTAAGGCAACCCTTGTCCAGTTTTAGTCTTGGACTTCTTGCCCAGAACCTGAAGCGAAGCAGAGTGCTGACCGCCCCTTTGGTTTCACTTGCGGGAATTTATCAGGATGACTATGGATGTCTCTACACCCAAAACATTTGGTCAATCTGCGCTTTCTTCAGTCAGATCCTATTATTTCTTATGGTTGCCCATCCGCTTTGTTCTTTCCTTTATGCTTTTATGATACTTAAAACAGGTCTGAGTGGTTTCCGACAGTAGATGAGGTTTGCTTTCCCTCGTTTATTAGGACGGTTAACATGGGCAAGTTTTCATCGGTAAGTGTTATAGCGGATGGGGAATTGAATAGCCATCCCTCATCGATATCCTCATCAACTGGAGATTGGTCGAAGTTATTGCCGGGGTTAAACTTTTGGGTTGGACACGAAGATGATGAAGGATCCACCTCTAGTTAACCGCTCAAAGTGGACTTCAGTTTTGTCTTGGAGCTTCGTTCTGTTTGTGCTGCTCACAAAATTTTGTTCTCTCTCTGCTGTATCTGAATCAGCTTTCATGCGATTAGGCAGCATAATCTCAACGAGCTTACGATGTAGGGATGTTCGAAGTACGTCCTCATCCCAATGACCTGGGAGTCTCTCTTTCATTAGCTATATTGCCCACGGCACGTCCGAGTCGAATCGAGCTCGCAGTTTCTGGAACTAGGGAGTGAGTGATGATGATAGTGAGTCGAGACACGGTTCTGGTTTCAACTTCATCTTTGGATTACCTGACGGTTGTCGAATCTCTAAGAAGGTCCTTGGCAACGAGTTACGGCAAATTTCATATCCTGTTGACCCGGCTTAACTTAACCTTATAATTTCTGGTGTAGTGATAGACATACTGAGACTAATCTATTAAATTGATTAGTTTAAAGCACCTTTGATTAACAGGAATCTGCCCACCGAAAATTACCTGGAATCATAAAAATAGTTAGTTTTTAATAATTCATCTGGTGGCACTTGAAAGTGAAACGTGTCTCTTTCATGGTTTGAGATTTACTGGTTTAAATTACGGTACATTAAAAAAAAAATTAGCTGGGTGGTGACCATGGTGAAGTTTTCGCATATAAATGCTGTCAAATTCAGAACTTAGTTAACTATCCATTTATCTAGTGGCTTTTTTCTATTTTATTCTCAACAATTTTGGATCATTTCTAAACATACCTCGATCTCTAAACGAGTAGCTTGTACCCAACGTCTTATAGTAATTATAAGATGTTGAATCGTTTCGTCTTAACTTTGGGACGTAAAACTTGGAAAAGATATAACTAGAAATTAATGGACTTTTCTCAGGTGGGAAGGGTACATTATATCGCAAGTTCTTCGTACGAGGAATCGGTAGGTCAATATAGTAGCCGTCTGCACCAGTGAAGGGGGGAGAGAGAGGCGAAAGCTCTCCTAATACTTCATTCGTAATTTTGAAACACGGAATGCTGCGATTTCAATAAACTATAAATATGCTCCCACTATTTTCAGCCTCGAGACGCCTTTTTTTACTTCCCAAATGCGATTTCCCGGACGTGGAAATGAACAGTGATTTTCTTTAAAAAATAAAACAGGCCCTAAAATATATTAGTTTTAGAAGCTTCTTGATTTGTCGGTTGTAATTATTCTTATCGGATAAGCACAAGGGAGCAGCTGATCTCGCGAGGTCAAGAATTGTAGGTAGTCCAGCTTGGGCGCATCATGTTTTCGCAGCTTTGATATGCTTTTTGGTTAATATTTTAGTCATTTTTTTTTGTTTTCATGGCTTTAATTGCCTGCTTGCCTTTTTATATGATCAATCATTATATATAAATTTATATTATATTATATGATGGCTTAGTGTCATTGTCATTCTAGCTCAGGTTAAATAATCCATCTTTTTTTGCAATTTTCTTCGCGCGTTGATGATTCCTGGGATACAAATAGAAGCGCGGATTGTCATGATTACCGGAGCTAAACTCTTGTTTCAAAAATAAGGATAATAGATCGCTAAACTTACTTCAATATACAATATCGTCCGTAAATTTTTAATATGCGTAGACATGCAATGTTGTCCATTTACTTCCACTCTGTTTGGTGTGATTCTTAAATCATTGGTAAATGTTCAATGTAATTTGTAAATTTTTATGAAAATGTCTATATATTCAAGGATTATATTAAATGAATTAAAAGCTTAAAAACAACATTTCACAATGAAACAACGTTCGGTGACCATATTAAATTAATTAAAATTTCAAATACGATATTGCACATTGGATCAAAATTTATAAATCATTTGTGTCGTTTTCCCAAAAAAAAAAATGTAAGAGTACAAATATGCAAAAGTTAGTAAGGATTCCATACTCGTTTAATTAAGTCATGATGGTCTTAGGAGTACAAACTCGTGCGACCATGTGTAGTCCAATGGGGGGATCGTCGCTTTGTCACCAAAGGTGATCATCGAACGAGTCTAAGTTGGACTGAGCCCAGTGCTCGGGTGTAACATCTAGTTATAAACCGGCTTGATGAGTAAACATCTTTATTCAAATCCAAATTAAATTGCCCTCCTCGCTAATCAGACATTGGTTGGCCATTGATCGATGATCAAATCTAACGACTACAACTAGTGGAAATTGGTAGGGAATATAACGAGTTGCCAACATGCGAACAACCCCTATTGTCGGCATTAACATGAAATTGATTCAAGACCAATTACACTTTCTTATCAGATAAAAAGGTTTGAAAGCATACCCTTTTGGAGAACTTTTATCATATCATTTATTTCGTCCGTTTTATAAAATCTTCGCAACTTCGACAAATTATTCGTGAGGACTTTGAAACTATTACCACAGTTGACAAGGATAACCATAAAATCATGCCTTGCTTACTGTAATTATTGAGATGATCAGGACTGCACGGCCTAAAATCTATCATCCCGACATAAGATTGTCCATCAATCTAGTCGATGTGATGTTACGTAATTACACGCATCATATGTGCCAAACTTTGAATCATGCAGGCCGGATATGTACATGTCCTGTTCACTGGTTGTATCGAGTAAGCACATGAAAATGATGCACACGAACCGAAATTTTCGAATCCCGTCCCCTCGTTGTGTTAGAAATCGTAACTGAATACGACACTCCCGAAGATCGACGAAGAGTTTGGAGGCAAACGAACGCCGATGTCACGCGAGAGGAGGTAAAAATTCTTTCGATCGACCGGAGACTTAAACAATGGGAGGTTTTTCAGGCACCATGTCGAGTTCTCCAGCTTCATCGGAGGACATCAATAAATTATATAGTCCCGACAATTATTTTTCCCCCCACTTCTTGGGTGCCAAAAAAAAAAAAAAAATTGAATTTGGGAATGTGGCAGGGCAGGGAATACAATTAATTTCCAATAAATAAATAAAAAGTTGACAAGAAATTAAAAAACGTGGCTCGTGACCAATGAGAATCTTCACAAAGTCACGACCAATAATTAAAAAAAAAAAAGCGTCCGCACTCGGGGGGAGCGATGCCCCAATCCCGTCACGGCTGTCGAGTAATTCGACATAACTAATTGTCCTTTTTACGAATAATTATGTTTTATTTTCTTTTATCTATCGGAGAAAAAAGCAATTTCCCTCGTCTCCAATGTTCACCTTCCAATTAATGCTTTTTACGTCGAACGCAGCTCGATTAAAGCTTCATCGACCCGTCCCGTGCCGTGTTCGAGACTCTTGCGTCGACGTATTCCTACTCTCAAGGCTCGAAAATGCTGAAGAAAGTCTCGACATAACAGGACTCCTTAGATAAATCATCTATTAACTTAATTAATCGTTTGCTTTGATTTCTAAGGGAAGTCATTTTAAAGAAAACTCGAGGAGTTACTCGCATAGATGATGATACAGGATGGATCAACGACGACGTAGAATGATAGCATAAGTAATTCATTTTTAACACAACCTGACCCCATTAGAATAACAGGGCATATGATCTGGATTGACCGGACAATTCACATATTTTATCTTCTACCTTACTCTTCCCTTTTTCCGGGTTTTTGTTGCGGTCGATTCTATCCACCAAACTTCATACAAAAAAAGTCATACACAATAGCATAATAAACTAATATTAAGGCACGCAATCCAACGTTCCCGATCCGATGGCAAGGGACCGGACGGGACATGAGTTCAAGTCCTAAGGGCTCGTTCGGGTCATGGGTACAGGGACCGGATTACGCGAAGAATAACATAGATGTCAATTGCTAAAATGCCATGGATTCATCAAGAATATGTACCAAAGTTTTCCTAGTCCCCTCTCTCTCTCTCTCTCTCTCTTTATCCCTCTTTCCTCCAGGAGAAGCCAGGTTCGAATTTGCCAGCTATTAAATAATCTGCTGTCCTCCTAAAACTTCTCCCTCTCGACCCTGAAAACGATGTCGTTCGGTCGCTGTCCTCCATCTTCCTCCCCATCATTCATGGCCATAATTATAATCTGGTTATTCGCTCTAATCATGAAAACGGAATGAAGCCAACCATGCGGCGAGCGCGAGAGAGAGAGAGAGAGAGAGAGAGAGGAGGGAGGAATGGGGGGAACGAAGAAAAGCCAGTGCAGCCCAGCAAGTATCAGGCCATGCTCAAGCTGCTGCGAGGGGGAGAAATGATTGGCATCGCCTCGAAGTGCTCGAAGCTGGAGACTAGATTCCCACTTTTGGATCTGATAAAATAGACGCTACCACTGCCCATCAACGAGGAAGCAGCAACGAAGCCGTAGATCCCGAGGAAAGAAAGAAGGTGAAGATGAAGATGGAGGAACCCAGAAGAGGGGAGCTAAAAAAAATGGAGAGGAAAAGGAAGGAGGAGGAGGTTAAGGAAGAATTCATCACAACCCTAAGCTAAAGAAGCGACATGGCTTTGCTAAAATTCTGAGCAAGAATGAGATTAACCCTTGACAAATCTCATGAAAAATTACCACACACTTAACTTGATCAGTGGACCAAAGAAGGAAAAGAAACCAAAAAGTATATCCAAAAACAAAACCCCAACTTCACAACTTAATATGTACCTGCAACTTATTCGTTATCGTCGTCGTCGTCGTCGTCGTCGTCGTCGTTATCATGAGTCAGTGTGATGACTATGATGGTGATCATCTTCTCCATCGCTCCCGCCGCCGCCGCCTGGAGCTTGGCCTTGCTTGTGGGGGTGATGCTGCTGCTCCAAATTCATCCCCAGATTGACCCTCCCGCTATTGCCACCCCCGCTACTGTATCCGCCTCCTCCTAGTCCTCCCATGATTGCCATACTCGTCGTCTCCGTCATCCCTAGTCCCATTGGCTGCTGCACTAGCATCGACCCCGCTAGCTGTACCGGCGTCAGCCTCCCCCCTCCTGGAAAGTTCACCCTTTGCATCGCCGCCCCGCCCGCCCCCGCCGGGAACGTCCACATCGAGGCCTCTTGCATCCCGGCCCCCGGCGCGGCCACGGCGGCTCCCCTCCTCCGCCCCCCACCGGCAGCATCCAGAACGTGCTCCCGCCGTTCGTGGTGGCCGGGGCCACGGCCCACATGGCGGGAGCCGGCACGACCCCCGACGACGACCGGGCTGAGGTGGGTTCTTGTTCTTGCATTCCGGGCCTTCCGGATTTGTTACCGCCCTGCAAAGCGGCGGAGCCTGCGTCGGCGCTGCTCTGGTGGGAGGAATCTTTGAAGAGGTCTTCCCTGAACGTCTTCGTCATGTAGCCCTCTCCGGGATTATCGCCGTTGTTGCCGCCGCCGCCGCCGGCCTGCTCGGAGCCGAGGACCTGCGTGTACAATTGTTGGTGGAACCCGAGCGCGCCGCCGCCGCCGGCGAGAAGCCGCCTGCCCGCGTCGCCGCCGTCGCCGTAGAGGCTGAGGCCGCCGTGGAAGGAGAGCGGGGCGGACTTGGAGGGCGGGGCGGAGACGGTGGTCCCGCTGCTGCGGATGGAGACGTTGAGGGTGGAGAAGTTGGCGGGGATGGTGCCGGTGCCGGTGGCGTGTATGATGGCGGGCTCGGCCTGCTGGAGGAGCCACTCGATGGTCTCGCCGTCGGACTTGTGGCCCAGCTCGCGGGTGAGCTGGAAGACGCGGGCGGCGCAGACGGCGGGCATCCGGATGCGGCGGCCGCGGCCGTCGACCTTGGTGTGGCGGTCCTTGGTGGGCCGCTTGGCGATCTTGGCAATGGCGGCGGTGGCGGCGGCGGGGTTGGGGTTGGAGCCGGGGAGGCGGAGTTGGGAGGGAGCGAGGAGGAGGAGGAGGGTGGGGTGGAGGGGGCTTAGCAGGTTGGATAGAGATGGAGCCCATGAACGATGGGCCATGGAGGGTTGACCCGTGAGAGTGACCGGGCTCGGCGGCGGAATTGGGGGAAGAAGAGAGAGGGACCAGCTGCAGAGGAGCGGTGGGGGCGGGGTCGTGCTGCTTGTGCTTGTGGTGGTGGTGGTGGTGGTGGTGGTCGGAGCCCGAATTGCTGCTGCCTTGGTTGGCGTTGCTTTGGGACTCCATTTCCTCCTCCTTTCTTGCCAAAATTCAAACGCGATTCCTCACCATCCTCTTCGTGCCCATCATCAAGAACTGGCTCACGAACAGGAACCCTCTCTCCAATTCCTGGGATACACGGTGAGAGCGATCCTCAGCTGCTGCTGCTGCTGCTTCTTCTGACCGGCGGGCCTCCTCGCCACTTTCCTTCTCCTCCTGCAAAGATTTTGTGTGGGGTGGGAGAGAGAGAGAAGGAATATTAAAAATTTGAGGAGAGGGGGGACTGGGGGATGCCGGGGGAAAACGAAAGGGGCTTGAGAAATCCAAAAGACAAGAGAGACCAGTGGAAGTGCGTGGGGATCTTGTTTTTCTTTCTTGTTATTGACTGCTGTCTTCTCTGGTTTTTAGAGAGAGAAAGAGAGAGAAGAGTAGGTGGGAGAAGGCGGAGGAGGTTTAGAGAGAGAAAGAGAGAGAGAGAGAGAGAGAGAGAGAGAATCGAGTGTGAGCTGGGGTTGGGTGTTGGGGTCCAACTGGTTGCAGGTGGGGACCCTCTCTCGAATGGAGCGCGGGCCCCACTCCTCCGGGATTATTAGGACTTCTTTTTCCATAACATTACATATGTGCGTCTTATTTTATATCATACATGTGTATGCATTAAATGTAATAGGAATCCCATTTTTACACATATAGGATGAAGCCGACGCCCTCCTACTTATTATACAACAGACCCCCGTCTTCAAAATTATCGACCCTTTCGACCTACAAAACTCACTTTGCCCCGGCAATCAAAAAACGTGTCGAACGGTCCAAAATCATCATTCCATTTTCTCAAATAAATTACCCATTAGCAAAATCGTCTCAATCGAATCGATATTACGTTCCAATCACCTAATTAGCTCGCCAGCATATGACCTGTTGGCATCGAAGGAAACCCAACATTACAGTGATCATAGAAGTAACCCAGGCTCTTTTTTTCTTCTCATTTTCCTTTTTAAGCATAGGGATTGTACTTGCCGGGAGCATTTATTCGAAATTTTCCCCCCCACATCACTGGGGTTCGAGGGTTCGCTCTAATTATTTCGCTTGTCTTCTTCTTCTTCTTTTTTCTCCACGCCGCTTGTCCCGTCCGAGAGTGCAAAACAGCGACAGCGGTAATTTAATCGCGAGGAGGGGCGGGGGAAGGTTTGGACTTTGGGGTGTGGAAAGTTGAAAACTCGAGGGGAAGGACAAGCCAAAAAAGAAAGGAAAAAAGAAAAAGAAATAACCAATAAAAGAAAGGGATAAGAGAATGACCCGATTTTCTCCCTTTCTTTTTTCTATCGTCCAGAGGAGAAATGGGGGGTCTTTTTCTTGTCCCTTTTTTGGCCTCTTTCGTCACTTTTTGCTCCCTCCATCCCTTCTTCTTCGCTCGGCGCTCGCTGATTGATCCGCGCGGCCCTTCGGTTGATAATGACGATCGCGATGACGTTTGTTGAGTCTCGCCCACGTCTCTCTCTCTCTCTCTCTCTCACTGAGATCATCCCCCAATGGATGGATCTGTGCTTGAATACACTTCCTTTCCGGCTATACATCCATGCAGATCTAGGTGGCATTTTCGATACAGGATCCGATCACATTCCATCAGTGCTTCGAGGACTGGAATTATTTGAGAACATCCATTAACGCGACCCTATTTTTATTGTTCAGTTGCTATTGCCATGGCACAAGTGTCTCCCGTCCTCTCGCGGGATATTCGAGAGTACTCGCACGTAAAAGGAAATCTCCACTCGGACCCGAAATCTACACCGAACTATAGGTCGATCGCAGTCGCCGGTCGTGCGAGTCTCCTGTGGGACGCACGGTGCGCGTCGGTTATCCGGCCTAGCCACGGTCTGAGACCGAGCGTCCCCGCATCTTCGTCCGACCGCGTTTCTTACTTCGCAAGTCTCTCCACGTGAAATGGCAAATGTTAAGGCGGATATGGGGCTTTAACTGGATAAGTATCTGAGGGGATGAAATCGAGCGCGCAATCAGTGAGACGAGGAGCGAGGAATGATTGTGCCGTTGGAGAGAGAGTCACGCACTAAGCAGTAGTATTAATGAATCGAGTGCGGACAAAAGGGGTTACTGCAGAATGAAAAAAGGCGCGCAGCCCTCATAAATGCTCTGCTTCTGCTGCGAAATACACCTTCCTGCCCTCACCGTCGCCCTCGACTTGACACGCTCGCTCGATTCAGGGTCCCCTACCACTCTAAACTCAGATTGGTCCACTCTGCTCTTCTCCATCATTGAGCAACGGCCACTCGTTTTTTTCCCCCCTCTATTTCTCCTTCCGTCCTTTCCTTCAACGTCACAGAAACTCACGAGTCAAACCTCGAAGAAACACGTTGTTCATTACTCGTGCGTTCACAAGGGTCCGCCCTCGTTGTGGCATTTCATCGAACACCTCGTGATCTATTATAATCTAATCTTAATCTAATCCCTTTGCACATTGCAACACTCCCTCGACATGGCGACCACGGGGTCGATCTGAATTGTTGCGATGTGGGTACTGCCCGGCACTCATGCTACGGGGGTGTAAAGAGGCCGAGCGGGTCGGTCCGAGCATCGGTGGCTTGGACTTGGTCGGAAAAAAAAAGGCGGACATGGCAGCACAGCCCAATCAAAACGAGGGATCGAAAATTGGGTCTGGCCACTCTGGGATTTCGAGTTCCTGGTCTAAAATGGACGTCCATGACTCGGGCACTAGCCCATGGCGAGCCAAGATTCTTGAAAAATGTTAGGAATCCAGCAATATGAGCAGAGAAGTACTAAAGTTAGAAATTTGCAGCGGCGATGTGAATCGATCCCATTCAAAATACAGAAAATACAGATAAGCACAACTCCGCAAGAGACATGTAAACCATACGATTTCAATTTCAAGAATTGACCCCATGTGAATACAAAAAAAAAAAAAAATACCCCGCCTAAAGCAACCCTAGAATTCCCATCCTGGAGGAGTCAAACGAATATTGAAAAAATCACATGTGAGAGAGAGAGGGAGAGAGATTGGTGGGACATGGCAACATGGCAATGATGGTACACATTCAAAGCAGAAGCCGGACAGCTCAGATGAGCATCTAATGAAAGGGGAAGACAGCTCATCCCCAGCACCAGCCCCACTCCTCCTCCCCCTTTCTCTTTTCTTTCCAAATTTTCTCCATCTCTCTCTCTCTCTCTCGCTTTTCGCCTTTTGTATATATTTTTTTTTCAATTCGGGACCGAAATTTTCAAATCGCAGCCTCCCCAATAGAATACTAACTACTGCACAAAAAAATTGTGCCAGCCCCGCAGCGGCAGCAGAGGCTCCTACTTATAGGCCGCTCGCAGGGGCATCGGCCAGTCAACTCCACCTTTGCTCCACTTGGGAAAAGCAAAGAAAGTTAAACTTTGTTATCTTTTAGCGGAACACGTTCGGCAAAGTCCAAGTTGAGTCGCCAGAAAGCGGAAAACCCACCTCAGATTTCTCGTCACGAACACCCCCCCCTTCTTATTTTCCTCCTCACATCAGCGCTCTCGTTTCGGGGGATTAATTTATGTCTCAATTATTGGGGAAAAGGCATTGCTATTTTCCTCCGCCTCTACGAGGGGCGAGAGAATAGGATAGGTCGGTCGATCGTCGTTGCTCGGGCCAGGCGGGAAAAGCAGAACGGAATAATTTCTCTCCTCCTTTTTTCTTCTTCTTTTCTTCGTTTAAAAAAATTAATCCCGTTCTCCGACATACTCGAAACGTGCCTCCGGGGAAAAATGATCAGACAGTGTATGTAATGTCGGTCGGACATGTATGACCCCCCGTTTGCGAGCCAAAACCTTTTCGTGTGGCAAAAGGTTCGTCAACTCCGTGAGATGAAAATGCAGATATCTTCGACACGCCCTGAACTTGACGGTCTTGTACGGACCATTCTGCTACTCTCTCTCTCTCTCTCTTTCTCTCTCTCTCTCTGACCCACATTCCCTTCTGTTGAGGAGGGCTTTCTCCTTAGATCTCTCTTTCGCCTTGTCAATGCGTGATGTTCGGAATCTTGGAGGAAATTTCGCATCTTGAAGATTGATCCAGGACGTAGAGAAACCTATTGAAGGTTCAAGCCATTGTCAAAGTCCACTAATAACGTATTTATGCAACTACATAAGATACGTTGAGCACGCCTGGGCTCTATCTCAGTCGGGTCTTAGCTCACTAGTTGTGTTTATGTGGCTAATTCGACCTATGATTCAGATGCAATTGTGTCATGTAAATTTTTAAATTGTTATGTGACATGCCCAAAATGAAGTATTTCCAGTTCAAGTTAATTCGCATGGCTTTTGGTTTCACTAGATATTAGGGGTGTGCATGGTCCGGGCGGGCATTTCCCGACCTAGAACTGGGAACCACCCACTAAGGACTGGTTTCGAAAAATTGGAACCGGGATCCACCTAGGAACCGGACTAGAGGGTGGATCCATGAAACCGATCTTGATGCAAAACAATTTTGGTTTTTAACATAGAGCGACTCCGTGACATCAAAGCAAGCCAAAGAAAGAAAAACCAAATTTAAGTACGTGAAGATGCGGACAGCAAGCATGCCAGCAGCTGATTAATAGATGATTGATCAACATTAAATAACAGTCAGCTACACGTGAATGACAAAAAAAACCAAAAGCGGTGGGGGAAAAAACCCTCAAGATGACTCATAGGGTACCTCTACTTCCAGCAAGCATGCCACCAATAGCTGATATCCGCCTCAAGCATTCTTGTTGTCTGAGACTAGCTGGAGATGTTAGACAGGAAACAAGCTGCATTTGCTCTGGAGTAGACTCCCCCAAATCCACATCCTCCACAGTCAACTCTTGAGTATCCAAATTGCCCTTGAGAGTTAAACTCTCACTCTCCAAACCCCTCACATCACGTTCCGATGCAGAGAATCTGCAAATGACTCCTTGAATCTCTCCACTGTCCATCATCAATAATGGATCTACCTCGTAATCTTCACCAGCATCTGCCATTGTCAACTCAATTTCCATGACTTCTGGAGGTGCAACAACAGAAGTCACAACATCTTTGGAGGCCACATTTTCTACCAGAGAATCTGCCCATTGAAAGAAATCACAAGCTCCATGTCCATGTGTTCAAGCCAACACAAGTTAAATAAACAACAACCAAAAGTGCAATTTTGTGAGTACCAGATGATTAGAACCAATGAGCATAAGGGAAGAAACAAGATTGGCACCTAGCAAACTTGCAAAATATGGAAGGGGACAATTTCCACGCAATCTGCAGAGACTAGGAAGATTTGCTACACTTAGTAATTCATAGATCTCAACAGGTAAGAGTAAGGAAAAATTTATAAGACGGGATTTCCCATTGCCACTCTCCTTAACTGCATTTCGCCAGGCCTACTAGAGGATGTGTTGGAAGTTATGAATAAGATGCAACAATGAACTCTTTTATGTCAAAATTCTACCCAAATCATCTTAGAAATTCGATGACAATGTTAGGGACAACAAAGCTTCTATGTTTTACAAACAATCTATGAAAAAGTTACAATGTACCAAAGAACCACCAAAACTGCAACTTTGGATTGGGCTTCATATACATAATTGCTGCCTCAAACAACAAGCAAAAAAAACTTCAACTACAAGAGCTATCAACTCCAGCAAGAAGCCCCCAGCTGCAATCCCCAACTTATGTTAGAGAAAAGCTACCCACCCCGTGATAAAGCTCCCTCCTTTAAGCTTCACTTTGCTCAACAGTCAACAGAGCTCACGAATTGCAACTCATACCACCGAAATTCTACAGGTCGTCGGCGAATTCTAACGGTGGTGAGAGATCGAATTCCTTGCGCGACGAACCTCGAACAAGGAGATGAAAGGAAAAAAAAAACAAGGAAATGTACGAGATTGAGGGGACACTTGCAGATCAGCGGAGGTGTGGCGTCAGTAGCAAGGCGAACTAGCAATAGACAAGGGAAACCGAAGTCGCAGGGGCTGTAGGGATCGCATGGAGAGGCGGCGGAGCAGCGATCGGTTCGGGGGGATCTGCTGGCGTTGGTCGTTGCGGCTGTAAGGGCTGCAACGACGTCGGATTGCTGGCGAAGGGGGCCCGGAGCAGAAGCAACGGAGGTGGTGCTCAGACGAAAAGCAGCAGAAGTGAAGGCGATCGCGGTGACAGGCGAGCAGGCGAAGGGCGCTCGCGGCTGCTGGCGCGGTGGTCAACGCGGAGGCGAGCTATGGTGTCGTAGGTCACTGTTGGGCGGAGCAAAGGCTGTGGCAGGTGGCGACTGGCACAAGGGGGTAGACAGCAGCGGCGTAGGATCAGCGGCGGTGACATCAATACTCAGGGAGGAAGGGCGATAGGAGGAACCGAGGAAGAGAGAGAGAGAGAGAGAGAGAGAGAGAGAACAGAATAGAACCGAAGACGAAGAGCAAGAGACAGTGAGATGAGAGAGATCTAGGGTTTGTTTTAGTAATATATATATTTTTAATATTAAAAATTAATTGGTCCGGTCCGGGTGGGCAGGTGGGCAAATCCGCCCATGGAACCGGTACCCACCGTTTCTCATAAATTGGAACCGGGATCCGGACCGATTCCCTCAAGAACCGCCGGTTCCAAACGGTTCCGGTCCGGTTCCGAGCGGTCCGGGCTATTCCCAAGTATTTTGCACATTCCTACCAAACATTTGGTTCATGAAAATCGAATTTTGTCAAAGACCAACAGCCCCATGGCAGAACCAATTATAAGTGACCTCTTTTATCAAAACTATCAAGATCAAACTAATGACAAAACTTATCATGACGGGTAGGGCTTGACAAGTGTTGTTAGGGTACGGGTGCGTTTGGTTGGACTTTTGGGGAATGCCATTGGGAAAATGCAAAGGACTTTAGGTTGAAGAGGTTTTCTAGAATGCAAATTGCGTTTGGTAAATCGTAACCTGAAAGTCCCTTGCCAAATACCTTTAGCTAAAATTGTGTTTGGATAAGTTATATTTACAAAAGTCTTTATTATTAAAAAGAAAAAAAGCCGACCGGTGAAGGGCGGCGCGGCGGCGGCGAAGGCGAAGGGCGGCGGCGGCGGCCATCGTCGAGGTTGCCGGACCTCAAGCGGCCCCGGAGACCACCGGTGAGGGGCGCTGGGTCGGGCGGCCCGTCGGCGACCCAGCGAGACCCTCGCCGAGGTCGCGTGGCCTTGGCGAGGGTCGCTTGCGGTCGGGCGGCCGCCGGCGACCCGGCGAGACCCTCGCCCGAGGTCGCGAGGGTCGCGCGATGCGGCTGAGACCCTCGCCGAGGTCGGCGACCACGAGCAAGACCCTTGCCTGAGGTCGTGCGGCCTCGGCGAGCTCGCCTGTGGTCGACGACCTTGGCGAGCTCTCGGCTGGGGTCACGCGACCCTCGGCGCAGCGGCCCTCGCCGAAGGTCTCGCTTGGGTCTCGCGACCCACGGCGAGATCGTCGCCTGAGGTCGCGCGCTAGGACCTGGCGGGGGTCGCGAGACCCAGGCGAGACCTTCGGCGAGGGCCGCTGCGTCGAGGGTCGCGCGACCCCAACGACCTCAGGCAAGGGTCTCGACAAGGGTCGCACGACCAGATTGCGCGGTCCAGATACCGCCGGAGGTCGCGCGCCCCACCGGCGACCGTCACCTAGGTCGCCGTGGCGTCGCGCCGACCTCTCTCTGCTCCGTCGTCGGCCATTCACGACCCTGCTCAACCTGGACGTCCGCCTCAATGAAGAAGATGAACAGTATTTCAAAGCCTTTCACGAAGGCTGAAAGCTCAAGGCACCCCCAAAGGCTGCCTTGGGCTTTCAGCCTTCTCCTAATGGGGTTTGGAAAATATTTCCCAAACACTCAATATTTGGCCAAAAGCGCTTTAGGTGGCCAAAGCCCCATTTGCAAAAGCAAGTCCCCAAACGCACTACGTTTGGTTCAAAGATTTCCAACGCTGGAAAATCTTTGGGCCAATTTATCTGGCTTTGAAAGCAAACCTCGTTTCGAACTTTGACTTACCTTCAAAATCTTTGCTGAAATTATTTTTTCCCTTCCAAAACTACCCTCACTAATTTTTCATATTTCCAATTTTGCCCCTGATTATTTTTTCTTTTTAATTGAAAAAGGAGGTAGCCCTTCGTTGATCCGGCGAGCCAAATCTGGCGCCGACGATCGTCGGCTGGGTCGCGCGACCCTCGCCGAAGGTCGCCCAACCTCGGTCGACCTCAGCTGACGGCCGCCGGCGCCATATCTAGCTCACCGGCGATCGTAGCCCTTCGTTGGTCCTGGCGAAGGATTTAGTTCAATTTAAAAAAAAAAAAAAAAAGGTATATATATTATACCCATCAAAGTCCATTGTGAAAGTTTTTTTTACCAAACGCATATTCAACTCAAAATCCATTTGCAAAATATTTTTACCAAATACAATTGCATTTCCCAAATAACTTTGGGCTTTTAGCATTTGCATTGGACTCAAAGCCCCTTGCAAATGCCGAACTAAACGCAGCCTAATCCTCCAACTAGGCTTGAAGGTGAAATCAATAGACCATACAAGAAATCTCAAGCACTTGTTAACAGAATACTTCACAAAAAAAGGCCAAAAAAAATAAAAATAAAATTACCAACATAGCAAACTTAATCGAACATAAGATAGCAAGGATGCCATTTCTAGAATAATTTTAGCCGCTTGAACATATTAGTGACTGACTGACTGGTAAATGAAAGTGTCTTAACCAAAAAAAAATAAAAATGAAAGCATCTTTTCGGGCATCGATGTTCCAAAAATTTGCCCTATAATTCTACATAATGTTAGCAAAACTGAGAATCACAATCACGGTAGGAAAGCACGTCTCAAAATGCAGGCAAGCATTTATAAAACTGCATAAGTATTAGAATGTTTTTCTTTTTATTCAGCAAGCTTGATGCAATTTGGCATTTGCTATTGTACACAAAACCAAACTTTCAGAAGGGTTCAAAACAAACCTACAAGATGCAAATCACCAAAAGAATATCGTCGTAAGAACAAGCTAATTTCACTTGTGTTCTCTTCTTGATTCTCTGCCCTTCTTTTCTACTGTTGGGATATACTCAGCAAGTCCAGGAAGAAGATCTCTTAAGCACTGGCTTCATCTGCTTGTCCTCTTCCAGGGAAATCATTCCCAAGTGCGAAGGATCCTCCAGCATCATCTTCGCCACTAAATATCCTGCTATAGACCATGTTTGATACTTTCTTGCTTGCTTGCCAATATATCTACCCAGTGTACCATCATAATATTCTGGCCAGCTGTCCTTCAACAAACGAGTCTCGGCCAGATCAATTAATCGTCTCGCAATTTGTGGCCGCCCAGTCTTGATGCAAGCAGCCGTTAACAACCACAAAAGCACTGCATTGGTTATGGTGGAGCAACAGTAATACAAAAAGAGAGTTGAGTTAGAAACACAAGCCAAGAATGAGCTAGCTTGGGAAAAAGATTTGAAGAAAGAAACCGGACTTGGATCACAGCTTTCATTAAAATGCCTAAAATTGAATTGTGCTCGAGGATAAACAACTGAAATAATCAGTCTCAAGGTTATCCTAAAGCCATCCCTTTCACACTACAAGAGTTCTTACAGTGGGGACACCCGATTTAAAGGAGCTGTCTATTCACCAGTTGAAAGTTCTTTAGAAAAAAATCCTACACCCTTGGCTTGTTCGTACACTAGACCTGGACTTCATACATACTAGCAGCTACGGCAGGAAGTAAATTGGATTCAAAGAGGTATGATGGACCCTTTCAAATTCATCAGTTAATTAGAGACCTACATATCTTTGAAGATGATTGAGCTTAATGTGCACTCAAATACAAAGGGTACCAGCAAAGTGCAGCAACAAAAGCTCGGAAGATTAAGATATATCATTCTCAGATTGATTCAGATTGATATCTTCAAACCGCATCTACACTGTTTCTAAGCAGGAAATAAATCCAAACAGCAGAAGCATACCATGTTCTTTGTCCGTGATTTCCAAATACTTGCTTTTACGTGCATTGATTAATAACAAGCAACAGAAAATCACAAGCACAGGCAATAGAAGTCAACCTTGTGGAATCATGCAAATAGATAACATGACTAGCCCAGTTTAGAGCATGCATGTGGGCATAAAGTCAATCAACAAGGCTTCAGGCTTGAAGCAGTTACATGAGTATAATTCGTCGTTATCCAGGTCAAGATGAAGCAGCTATTTGAATCTCAACCACACTAGCTTTGACTTTGCCCCATGGCCAAGGCAAGTAGGTGCAAATGTTGTTTCATCCGCTTAGTTATTCTTATAAGTAACATAAACCATTTATCTCATATCAAGTAACTGGTGCCTCTAGGATCGCAGTCAATTTTTGCTTTGCCTCCGTGAAGGCTTTATTATATGAAATCTGAGAGTGCTATGAGTGAAGATCTCTTAGGAAAACATTCAAAGTCCATGCAATGATCGGACACGCAGTTTCCACACACAAATAAAGAAGAGGGAAGGAGCATCCCTTGGACACCGAAGGTTTGTGGCTTTACGATTAAATTTTACTTCTTGAATCTTTTTTAATCTCAGTCTTTGCCAAACTCATAGCTCATAAAAGCAATTACCCAATTAGGAAAACAGAACTATCACCTGAGATATCCTCCCTCTCCCCTCCTCCCTTCCCAAAAGCTCTAATGTTATCGTAACTGTGACAGCAAGAATAGATCCATTCATCTTAATCATTGAATACCAACTACAACCAGAATTTTTCAATTGAAAGACCATAGACACAATTAACTAAACATAAGAAAGTATCCCAAATGATAAATCTGAATAACTTAAGGGAATATATCAGAAAAGAAAGGACCAAACCTGGCCAAGATCCTCCATTGTGATAACTCCATCTGGTATTTTTAGGATCACAACCAGTAACTATCCGCCATTCATGACCTTCCAGAGCAGGATAGCTTATCTTTAGAGGCATTTCCCCTACCAACTCCTCCCAGCGAGCTTCTATAAGATCCATAATAGCCATTGATTGCTCCGGAGTAGCAAGTGATGCCAATATTGCTACACAATTACCCAAAGCGAACCATCTGAAATCCATCCTTGCAGGACTGACATTGCCAATGAAGTAACCACCGCGAGTTGGCATAAAATCAAATACCCAGTCTGGAATTGAATCGGGAATAACATTAAACTTATTTACTGCAGTATGCGAATATTCCTCGGTTTTATATCGGTAGATGTCATTTAGTTGTTGGAAGTCAAGCCAGAAATAACTCCGCATGTGATAGCTTAAGGCATGTAAGCGTTTGACAATTCTCTCAATGCATTCTTTCCCTTCTGCGTCATGTTTTAGCATTGCCAAAGCACATCTCAGAGCCATAAAGAAAAGTGCCTGAATTTCAATTGGGTAGCCATAGATGCCCTGAAAATCAGTTCAACGACAGAGGATGTCAATTCCAACCTTCAAGAAAATATAAAGAGAGCAGGAGCCATCTACAGTATGTGGAAAGAGTATAAAGTCAAAAGACAAACTGAAAACACATCCATCTACAATGCTAATAAGTTCTTTCCAAGAACTAAGGGAAAAATGATTTTAGTTACTAGTGAAGGGAAAGGGAAAATCAGATGCGCCATCACATTCTCTCGGCACAAAACAAAACTAGGGAAAGTAAAGATTTATCTTCTCATTCAATTCTCAGCTAAAACACAAAAATGAAAAATTATAGCTGTTACGGATGCTGCCTGCCAAGCAAGTGAGGAGATGCATTAAATTCTTAATCCAATTTACATGAAATAGATTATCGGAGACACACATAATAGTCTCAAAGGACTGAATGGATAAAGGAACTCCATGAAGCAATAAGTATGGATGGCCACCTTAGTTCTCAATACACTTGACTAAGACCCAAAGGAAAGATAAGGTTGAACTTCAACATATTTGTTTTGACCGCATGTTTCATAACCCTTCAACAAAGTAAAAAGACAACAAATGAAAAGCCTGTTGGATAAAAGAAGATAAAGTCTAGTTTGATTAACATTATCCATCATCCTCATATATTTCCTTGCATAATTGAATGAAGAGGCAATTTTACAATGACCAGAGCTAATTATCACTGAAATGGTAATTATTGTCAGTCCTAGCAATGTCTGTCGGATCAGGCAGAGGTTACAGATTTGGTTAATTTACTTCCGTAAATCTCATTTACAAGGTGACAGAATCCCAACAATCAGATTGAAACTAAAATGAGTTCATTTAGGCTGATTAGCCAATTTAAAATTTTGAATAAATGTGTGAAAAAAAACTCATTGACTACTGGCTCCCTACACTCAAAATTTCAGAGAGGTGGAATGATAGGTAATAAGGGACACTGAAGTTAGATGCAGCCAGAATAGCATCACCATCCACTTACCATTATGACCCGTAATGCACAAAAATAGTTATCGAGAGATAGACTCACTCACCATTCTTCGATCAACCATTGAGCAACCATCAGCACAAAGTAAAGTAGGAAAAGTATCGAAACCCTCGGACAGGCAAAGAGAACATATAAGCCTCATCCCCTTCTGACACTCTGGTGTCTCTGCCAAAGACAGATCTCCTGTGGACTTTGTATACGCACGAAGCAGGATAATCCACCAAAATCCAGAGTCAACTGGTGCAACTCTTCCAATTGCACTCTCACCAAAATCTGCCATGAGAGTATCTGTTTTCCGAATAGGATCGTGCAAGACTTTGAAGCTTGCTGGCATAGCCCCTTCCCCAAGCTTGAATCTGTCTATTCTTTTCTCCCATCCTTGAAGATGTAAAGTCTTCAAGAGAAAATTCTTGACAATTTCTGGCTCCCCATTCATTAGAAAAGCCAGTGCACTGGGGACAAAATCCCGAACAAACACCTAGACAAGCACAATGACGAAAGGAAAGTTTCAAAGCATAAACACTTCACTGTCTCACCGACAAGTTGCGAGGGCATTCAAATTCATCACAATCAGCTCCGAACAAATTCAACAAATACTGCACATGATTATCGAAATCTCATCTAGACGCTTTCTCACCTCTTAACTTACCCCTTATCAATATCATCATTACATCATTCTAATCGATTCTATGAATTCCTAGAAATCAAAGACGATTAGGAAATTTCCACATTTTATCAAGTTCAAATGTCACAAGCTACAATATTTTTAACCATCCAATTTCTATGGGTGCACTTTAGCATATAGTTTAAGAATTTCTGATCCTATTTTACGATATATTCCATATAAACTGCAGAATCTGACGCAATACTGAATGGCCTTCATCGTTTGGTCCATTCCTACATACCTGATCATAGTTCAAAACTTCCTCAGAAGCATGGTCAACGGCAGCGATTGTCCCCACTGGTTGACCACGGAAATACACCAGAGACTTTCTTAGGGCCTCCCAGGCATCAGCCACCATAGGATGAGGTTCAAAAGAGTTGCGGGTTGACGATGCTGGGGTGTCAAACCCCGACCTCCTCCCAGGTGAATATGTGCTCTCCAGGTTATCCAACCCAACCCTCGTGAGCCCGATCGAGAGCTCGCTGAGGGACCTCTCGTCGAAAGATCTCTGCCGCTCGATGTTAAGCCTCGGCTTTTCGAGGAGACGCGAGAAATCGTCATCGAACATATCGTTGATCGAGCAATGCGAGCTAACTTTGCGCATACCCGGCCCCTCCATGTCTTCTCCTTCTCCTTGCTATGCGCTCCCTGCAATCCACGCAAAGTGGAGGAGGACTCTGCCTTCCAATATATAACAAAAAATTCACAGGGTCACTCGACGGTCAAAAGAGATTAGTACACAGCCAAACGGAATAAGATCACAGCAGAAGACCAGTTCAAAACTGGAGGATGCCTGGTAAAGTCTATCCTTTCGGGGCGCAAGACAATAGCAAAGCCTATTTTTAACCACAATTAGCTGGTGTTCCCGCTTTCCAAACCAATCAGCCACGTTCTTTTTACTATTTAGGAACATTGCCGACAGCAGAGGTCTCCCAGACAGAGCCCATCGCCCAGACAGAGCCCATCAGCAAGAACCCACATGCGCATTCTTGAATCCTCCTACCCCTCTACATACCAAGACATCACCAAACGTCGAGGAAAGACGCGCGACATTCTCGATGGCGATTGCCGAAAACGCCGGAAAAAAAAAAAAAACAAACAAACAAACAATCCAAGCAAAACAACGGCAACACGCGCGGCGTCGGTAAGCAAGATCCGCCTCTATGAAATGAAGACAGAGGCGTCGAGCGCCGAAAGGATCGAGCTAAAATTCGCAGGCTTTGAGCAGCGGACGAAGCTAATCAGGAAAAGGCCCAGATCTGCACCCCGCTAATGCGCATTCAATCAAGCAGAGACCCAAAGCAAAAACGACGGCGGCCGCCGCCGCACACGAGACTCCAAGAAAACCGAAAGACGGGGGACCCGAACCTCGAAGTAGACGTCGCCGGCGGGGGAGGAGAGCGGGAGGGAGGATGTTCCCCAGCCGGTCGCCGGCGCTTTCTCGGCGGAGTGAAGGATGGGAGAGGAAGGAAGACAAGGAGGGGAAAAAGAAGCATGCTTTCGCGAGCTCCTTTTTATAGAAGAGAGAGATCCCGATTTTGATTTTTTTTTGGGGACGTTTTAAATGAAAATAATTATTTATATAAGAAAAGATACCGGGAATAGCCGGTGGAGTGGGGACACGGGTGGGAGGAAAAAATAGGAATAAAACAAATTAATCAATGAAATAGGACAGTCCACGTGGATAATAAGGACGCGAGAGTCTGACTTCGGAGATTGGGGACTTCTCTTCCCGGTTTTGGAGCGCAATGGCCTCGAATCTGAGTAATCAATCTCGTAATGTGCTCAGCAAGAAAGTCATGGTCAATAAGGAGGTATCATGAATCGTATTGTCTTCATCTTCAGACTGTTAAGTATTTGAAGCTACATTATGCGATTGTTCTCTTATTTTGGCAGTTGAATTTGCTTATGTACAGGAATCCTTGGACAATATAACTCTCTTTTTCGATTATAACCATGATGTCATTTGTTTTATTATTCCCTGCGACTTTTTTCACGGAAGGTCTCAAGTTCACTCCTGCATCCCCACAAGCCGCAGTGAGTGTTCTTTCAAACTTTAATAATTGCTCAAAAGGGTTCTGTATATGGAAGTTTTTCTGATATGCCTTTTTTTCTCATCTTAACAACAGGCGCAACAGGGATTAAATGTCCAGCAGGTATTAACCAGGTCCTTCCTTGCAGCATTGTGCTTCCATGCATACCAGCAGGTGAGGCTTTTTGCCCAATGCAATATTTTCATTATTTTTGGGTCAGGGGCCACACATTTCTTTGACGATCTAAATCTTTAGCTATGTTGTGTGCCTCATTTATAATTGCTTTTGGCATTCATTTTCAAATCTATAGCTGTGACCTATTACTTTAAGCACTCAGAACCCCTTGAGTCTTCTCTATAGGACATCGAGTTTAGATAAGCAAATTTACGGGATGGCAGAAAATCGAAAGGATCAATTTGCGACATCACTAGTGAAATTTTTTTGGAAATTTTGAGCAACTTGGCTGTGTCTCAATCATTGTGACATCGGTTGAAAATCCTTTGTGGGGCAATAGTGATTTTTAACTCATCTCGCATCGGATCAATTATCCCTTGATATTGTTGATCTTCTTATTGGATCAGCAAACTCTATAATGTTTATTTTACATGTCTATAGAATTGGATAACCATCTGCTTCGGATTAATCACGATATGCCACAATATCTGCACTAATGTGCATAGTGTTCGTGCTCGCAAGAACAATGAAGTACATGCGGGGAGAAGGAATTGATTGTTTTTCGATCATGCGGGTCTTCAATAGCACTTTTTAATGGGAAATACCAACCTTAATTGTTGAATTTGTGCGGGTCTCTTACATGATACTACAGTGGGTATCGCCTTGATGAGCCATTCCGTAGGAAGCTGCGTGGAAGCGTGTTGTGGTCATTGTCGGCTCGGTTCTCTTCTTCCGAACTCCAGTTTCACCAATAAATTCCCTAGGTGATTTATGCTACCATCTGGGTAAACAGCCTTTTCCAAGTTTGTTATTTTCTTGGCTTTTGTTTCTTCCCCTTCCCTCCCCAAACCTTAGTGAGAAAGCATATAATGGCATTTGCTTCTAGGGAAAATGAGATACGAGTAGCCCATTTATTGGTTAATCAGCGGGTTTAGCTTCGGTTCCATAGTACTACTATTGTCATTGCTATTTAGATTATTTTGCTCTCATGGTTATGGTTTTGTTATCTTTCTCATTGTGGTGATGTTATTAGGTACAGGAGTGGCCCTTGGCTGGTCTTTACGTACTCACGCGTGAAGCGCATTAAGCCCAAGCCAAGGCGCGGACCACCAATGATGCTCACGGAAGAAGAGCTTGATATCGGTAGTGGCAGGGTCCTATGGATACATTGCGCCTGGTAAGTTGATTATTACTCTCATAATCTTCCATCGAATTGATCAACTATCAGATCTTTCCGGTGTCCCGGTTAATAACCGTATTACCCTTGCAAAATAGCTCTTGGTCAATGCTAAAAAGTGATGAAAGTATCACATATGCTCATCACCTTTCCTTAGCTAACAATGCTGCAATTTTTTTATGTTCGCTGCCGACCCAGTACGGATACACCATGAAGGTTGACGAAAGATAGACATATACGGCTTCGGTGTCGTCTTGTTGGAGCTCATCGCAAGCAAAGGCCTCTAGACCTCGAGTTCGGAGAATCCGTCGACATTGTTGAGTGGATACGGAGGAAAATCGGGGACAACGAGCTCACGGAAGAAGCTCTAGACCCCAATGTAGGAAGCTGAGCATGTGCGGGAGGATATGCTTTTGGTGCTCGGAATAGCGCTCCTGCTGTACTTTGCAAAGCTACCCGGGAGATGGACCCTGCATGAGGGATGTCATAACCATGCTCGGAGAGCGAAGCCTCGGAGAAAGAACGATAGCAATGGCGCCGCAATGTATGAAGCTAGCAAAGACAAGCCAGTTTTTAGCACGTCACCTGTAAATGGCCTTCTGTAGGGACTGAGTTCTGAGCATTTGAGTCCCTTTTGGCTAATAGTTCCTTCAATTTTTCTCTGTATGTAGAATTTCTTAATTAAATGCTTGTAGCTACTGGTTCTGATGTCTGTAGAGATCACCGATAATTGATGTAGGTACCTTTTTTTGCAAATAAAACTTCATTTGCTGTATATGTCCGTGTCCAGAATCACTGCAGCACTATGTTTATAGAGCTTCAGTTTTTCTTCTTATGTTGTTTTCTTGGTAACTTTCACCCGAAAAGCAAATGATATCAAGATGGTCGTTTCTGTTTAAGAGGTTCAAATTAACACATTCTCAAAATCTGAATGACATATAAATCATGTAGACCAAGTTCATCAGGATAATTGATCTTGTAATGGTCGTCTATATAGTTTATAGAGCATGCGATAATTTCTCTTTTAGGTCGATGCATTAAGGAGTTCATGGCATTAAGGGGTTCATGGGTTATGAAGGGTATTTTTGGTTTTTTATTTATAACATGAGTTGTTTCAATTAATTCTCTGTGGTTGTAAAGCCAGGTGCGTCTGAAGTTTGATGGATTAATTTTGAGTACGAGGAAGCTGTATGCAATTTATTTCAGCTTTCAAGAAAAAAAGAAAGTTGGAAAAGGGTCGTTGGGCAAGAAATAGAAAAAAAATGGGGTGTCGGGTTCGGATGCCGGTTTGTTTTTGCTCAACAACATTGTAAACTAGGTGCGTGCAAAGTTTGATGGATTAATTTTGAGTACGGGGAGCACGTCGAATTTATTTAAAAAGCTTTCAGAAAAAAAAAAAAAAAGTTGGAAAATTCGTTGGGCAAGAAATAGAAAAAAAAAAAATGGGGTGTCGGGTTGGACCAATTTTTTTTTCTCCAGGATAATTGAGGTTGTAATGGTGCGTCAAAGTTTGATGGATTAATTTTGATACGGGAGCACGTGCGATTTATTTCCAGCTTTGAAGAAAAAAAAAAGTTGGAAAAAGGTCGTTGGGCATTAGAAAAAAAAAAAAATGGTGTCGGGTTCGGACGCGATTTTTCTCCTAAAGGTGCGTGCAAAGTTTGATGGATTAATTTTGGTACGGGAGCGCGTGCGGGTTTATTTATTTTAAAGAAAAAAAGTTGGAAAAGGGTTTGGGCAAAGAAATAGAAAAAAAAATGGGGTGTCGGGTTCTGTGCGATTTTTTTTCTTCTCCTAACTACGATGAGGTTGTAAACTAGGTGCGTGCAAAGTTTGATGGATTAATTTTGAGTACGGGAGCGCGTGAAATTTCCGAACTTTCAAAAAAAAAAGAGTTGGAAAAGGGTCGTTGGGCAAGAAATAGAAAAAAAAATGGGGTGTCGGGTTCGGACGCCGATTTTTTTTCTCCAGGTTGTAAACTACGATGAGGTTGTAAAACTTTCCAGGTGCGTTCGGACGCAAAGTTTGATGGATTAATTTTGAGGTACGGGAAAAAAAAAGCAAGAAATAGAAAAAAAAAATGGGGTGTCGTGGACGAATTTGTAAACTAGGTTGCAAGTTTGATGGATTAATTTTGAGTACGGGAGCACGCTTTGAAGAAAAAAAAAGTTGGAAAAGGGTCATTGGGCAAGAAATAGAAAAAAATGGGGTGTCGGGTTCGGACTCCTTCTTCTGATGAGGTTGTATGCCAATTTGATTTTTTTGCCGCGTGCGGGTATTTCAGCTACGATGAGGTTGGGTTCGGAGCCGATTTTCAACTAGGTGCGTGCAAAGTTTGATGGATTAATTTTGAGTACGCGAGCATGTACGAATTTATTTCCTAAAGCTTTGAAGAAAAAAAAAAAGTTGGAAAAAGGGTCGTTGGGCAAAGCAAGGGGTGTTTGATGGATTCGGAAATAGAAAAAAAAAAGTTTGATGGATTAATTTTGGGGGAGCGCGTGTTGGAAAAAAGTTGGAAAGGGTCGTTGGGCAAGAAATTTTTTTTTTTTTCTCCTAACACGATGAGGTTGTAAACTAGGTGCAGTGCAAAAGTTTGATGGATTAATTTTGAGTACGGGGAGCACGGATACGGAGTGTTATTTCAGAAAAACTTAAAGAAAAAAAAGTTGGAAAAAGGTCGCTGGGCAAGAAATAGAAAAAAAATGGGGTGTCGGGTTCGGACACCGATTTTTTTTTCTCCACAAATTAACACGATGAGGCTGTAAACCAGGCTGCAAGTGGCAAGTTTGATGGATTAATTTTGAAAGTACGGGAAGCACGTGCGAATTTATTTCCCGAAAGCTTTCAAGAAAAAAAGAGTTGGAAAAGGGTCGTTGGGCAAGAAATAGAAAAAAAAAAAATGGGGTGTCGGGTTCGGACGCCGATTTTTTTTTTCTCCACAACACGATGAGGTTGTAAACTAGGTGCGTGCAAAGTTTGATGGATTAATTTTGAGTACGGAGCACGTGCGAATTTATTTCCGAAAGCTTTCAAGAAAAAGCTTGAAAAGGGTCATTGGGCAAGAAATAGAAAAAAATGGGGTGTCGGGTTCGGCCAATTTTTTTTTTCTCCACAACACGATGAGGTTGTAAACTATGCGTGCAAAGTTTGATGGATTAATTTTTCGAGCACGTATGTAATTTATTTCCTAAAGCTTTCAAGAAAAAAAAAAGTTGGAAAAGGATGTCGTTGGGCAAGAAATAGAAAAAAAATGGGGTGTGGTCTCGGACGCCGATTTTTTTTTGCTCCACAACACGATGAGGTTGTAAACTAGGTGCGTGCAAAGTTTGATTGACACTTCAGCATTTTGGGTACGAGCACGTACGAATTTATTTCCCGAAAGCTTTCAAAAGTTGGAAAAGGGTCGTTGGGCAAGAAATAGAAAAAATGGGGTGTCGGGTTCGACACCGATTTTTTTTTCTCCACAACACGATGAGGTTGCCCACTTATGACCTTGCACATACAAAAAGGAGAAAACAAAACACATAACAATCCAAGTAAGCGAGCAAATAACTACATATACAATAACATGGACAAGACACAGCTGTATGATAAATTCAAATGTGTAATTATCAAATGACACCATAACTATTACTGAAACAAAACAAGAACTTTCTTCTAGCTGCCAGAAAAATTAGGCCACAATTCTCACCCTGTAGTTCTTCCATGGAGGATGCCACACAGACGTGGCCACCTGCTTGGAATTCTTTCCATAATGGCTGAGGTAGACAAATTCCTAAAAACAGAGTGAGAGCATGAGGCCAAAGCAGATTAAGTACCTTAGAGCAGAACTTAAGATGACTCGGTGATCCTTGAATGCATGAGTCGAATTATGAGAATCCATGAAACAGCGACGACGACGCCGACCCAAAAGTCAAAGGCGCCTTTTTTGCCTCTGCTCAGATCACCTCTGAAAGAAGAAGAAGAGTAGGAGGATGACGATACACACCAGCTCGACACAATTATCAGCAACGCGACCAAACCCGCTTTCTCTTTCCCCATTCTTCCTGCCTCTCTCTCCCTCTGTCTGTATTACAACTGACGAATAAGCAAGAAGGAAATGTTCTTGGCAAAAAGTCAAACCTGTCCCTGTTCTTGTCCGATTATTCAGACACAGCAGCAGAAAGACCAGGTCGAGGCCAATTATAGGGCCGGTTTCTTGCATGATGGAGCAAATGATTGGCGAGGATTTATGCTGATGTCTGTAGTAATTGAGGAACCATTTTCTCCAGGAAATCCAGGCCGTCACCGCCAACTTGGCGTTCTCGTCTTTTTATTTTTTAATTTTTTTTCCTCTTAACCCTTTTTTTTTTTTAGCCCAATGGTTTTTTTTTTTCACTGATTTTTTAAAATTTTTTTTTATTTATTTATTGGGGGTTAGGTGGGAAGGGCAGCGTTCACCAGTCACCGGTAACTACCCTTCGCTCCTTCCCCCACTCTGTAATTACCGATTCCCCCCCGTGCTCTTGGCGGGACTGCTCCTTTGGCGATATCGAGAATTGTCAAAAATTCAATTTCTTTTATGGAAATTATAACGGCCATTTTGATTCTCTATACATCCCCCCCTTTTTTTTTCTTTTATTTTATTTTTGGGAAGTGGAGAAACAGAGGATAAAAATTGTGGAGTTTCCTTTTGCGTTGGTTTCGTCCGAAACAAAATGGTACGGGAATTGAAATTTTTTTTGCGTGGCTCTGGAAATTTTTCTTTATTTGTTTCAGGCCAACTTAAAAGATCTTCGAATAAAGTTCCTAAAAATTATGTTGACAGGAATTTCAGATTCTGATGAGGAAGGGGAATATTCTATCCTATCCATAAATCTTTTGGTCTGAATGGATTTTTTTTGTCTGGTAAATCATTCTCAATGCAAAGTCAGAAATCGTGTATGTATAGGTTTCTTAAGTCGAAAATGAAATAAAGCATATCCCAAAAAGTCAAAATTACTTTTCTTTTTATTTTCCTTTTTTCTCTTTTGCTTTCAAATTGTGCCTTGCGTTATTCCAATAAGATTCCTCCATTATTGTGCAAAAACCATATGAAGATTAAGGGGAAATCATTGCGTGAATTTTGTCCAAACGTGAATCTAAAATGATCCGTATTGTCGCAAGTTGAATTACTATGATTTGATAATTGAAATTAGGTTCTTTGGAGTTGCTCTTCGCTCCGGAGCATCTATAGTGGTTTTGATTCTAAAAGGGATTTGCTCAAATTTGGAAACTTCGCCTCAAGACCAATGACATCAATGGATTTTTATTAAAAACAATTCTACCTTGATCTTTATTGTAATTTAATAAACTCACGGCATCGGGATCATAATCTAATTAGTTCCCTTTTAGATTCGATAATGAATTGCAAATCAGATGAGTCTGACTTTAGAAAAGGCCAACCTAACTCCATTTGTTTGTTGCCCTTTATAAGCTTATTAGGAGCATTTTACAAGGTAACTCTCTCTCTCTCTCTCACAATTCCTGCCGACTAACCGTGACATGGTATTTCCAAATATAAAGGCCATTGCCATTTTTGTACTACACACATTGTCATTATGAACAACAAATGCAGCATGCCCGAATTGTCTAATGATTAAATTGCTTAATCAACTTGATTCCACGGCACACATTTACATGATTTCGCTTGAAAAATTTGATATTTTTAAGAGCTTTCTCGACTATCCATTAACTAAGCCTAATATATGATCTTAAGTAATCTTTTTAATATTATAACATTGATTGAATCGGAGCTTCTTTCACTACAAAAATTTCCTCATTAAAGAACTGCACTTGCTATTTTCCCGAAATAAAGCGAATGAATAAAATATTATAAAGGTGATAGTTAAGCATTGTATTCTAAGGGCCCGCATGGTAACGTTTCTATTTCTCCCGATTTCTGCTCTTTTATTCCCGGAAAAAAAAAATAGAAATCTGTTTGGTAACGCCAACTTATTTTTCTATTCTCCAGAATAGAAAAGTGATGGGAAATAGATTTGGAACAGAAACAATGAACAAAAATAAATAAATAAATAGTTTTTTGTTATCGAGAATAATTTCTAAAAATAAGTTATTTTTTCTTTTGTTCTTCTTCATTGTTGCGGCCACCATCCCCCCGTTGGCCGATCGCCGACAATGATCACCACTGGCAACGATCACCGCTACCCACAGCCCACCGGCTGACAACCGCCACTGACTGTCGACAGCCTACCGCCATCGCTGACAGCTTGCCGTCGCTGCACGACCGTCGCCTGCTATCGTAGGACTGTCGACCGTCGCTACCGACTGCCACTCCCTCCCACGGGGGCTGTGGGCGTCGCCCCCCCCCGGCCGCCCGTCCGCCTCTAGTGGTGGACCGGTGGCAGTCGGTGGCGACAATCGACGGTCAGTGAGCAATAAGAAAAAATAAATAAATACAAAAATTTATAAATTTTTACCAAACGCAATTCTTTTTTTTTTTTCTATTCCAAAAGTAGAAACACCTTATTTTACTTAGAAATTATTCATCGGAGTAGAAATAAAAAAGAACTATTTCTAAAAAGAAATAATTTCTCAAAATAGAAATGTTGTCACGCGCACCCCAAATTCACGAACATCGCTTTGCTAAAGTGAATAGCATTGCAGGGACAAAAGATCCCCATGGGATCACGGACAAAATTGACGCAGACGGAGTCGTCACGTAGGAAAAGACAAAACATATATTATTTTGGTAATAACGGAGCGTGGCTAAAAATTTCTGATTTTTTAAAAGTCGCTGACTCAAACTAAGTTTACCTTAAAAGAAACAAAGTGACGTGCATCGTGAGATTCTAAAAAATCAAAAAGTGAAAGATCAGTTCAAACATGTTCTTAATCAATATCTTGCCAGATTCAGCTCGCAGGTCCAACGACATGGTCTTGAGCAGGCCCTGCTCAACGGAAAGATTGGGTCTTACGCCTTTGTCTTAATTGTCCTTTAATTCTCGATGGATATGGAATTTCATCTTTGGCCAACACGAAATCGGGAGAAGGACACCGACACCACATGAGCTCATATTCGATCACTTGCTTGTTATGACTAATGTACGAAACTCACTCAAGTGTCGAAACTTTTTTCTTTTGAAAATCACTTGAGTACCATATAACTTTGAAATCAATAACTGAAATATTGTAAATTTTTAAAGATGTGCAACACAGGTGTCGTGCCGCATTAGATTTCTAACATTTTGGTAAACATTGTTAAAAAGTCATGGCACTTGATCAATTTTTTTAGGAGTTATGGCACTCAAGTGGCTGAAAAAGAATGTTATGATTCATAAATAAGCGCCGTACGAAAGTTGTAATTCTTGAGACGTTCCTATCCCACAAAACCACTTGGCAATGTTATTTCTTGTGGAATTTACTTACATCGACAAAACCAAAAGGTTAGTTTTATTAAGGAAAAATTAATAAAAGCAACAAATTTGCAATTATTGGACATTACATGCATACGCATAAACTTACAGGGGTACATATATTGTGTCTAACGTTACCTAAATAATATGCTTCCATATAATGTTGCAAAATGCAACTTGCATTGCTTTATTTTTCATGACGAGTCAACAAGGGTAGTTGCACTATTTAATAACTGGTTGACATTAGGCGATAAGCATGATCAATGACACAAGGGGGGCAGCCCAATTGACTTCCTCGAGGTGTGAATAGAGTTGATAGTTAATTCAGCGCCTAAGTCGGTTACACGGTCGCATTTTTTTTTTTTTTAATGAGGGCATGATTCCGAGTCATCTTTCTAAACTAAATGTAAAGCTTAGTTTATAACTGTGACGTTGCTTTCGAGGCTGCATTTGGTAACGCTCCCAGAAACAAGTGTTTCTGTTCTTTTTTTTTTGTACCCAGGGAACCTCCGTGCGCCACTTCGCGGCGAAGTAAACCCTAGAGGAGTAGTAGAGTCACTACCACCCTTGCTACCCCGGGTAAGTCGCTTGACGACGCCGCAAGTCGAACCCAAGACCTCTCCTGAAAGGAACTGGAGCTCAACCAACTACGCCACCACCACGGGTGGTGGTGTTTCTGTTCTTTTGTTCCCAATAGTAGAAATAAAAGATTAATGCTTTTGGTGAGTTTTTTTGTTTTCGAGAATAGATTTGAAACCAAAAAAAAAAATGCTTCTTGTTCCTAAGAATTACTCAAGAAACAAGAATCAAGAATCACTTTTTTTTTCTTTCTCTTCCTCCCTTCTTCCCCTAGCCGATTGCTGAACTCGCCTAGCCATGGCAAGGCTCGACCTCACTGGTGGTCGAGCGAGGCCAAGCGAGGCTTGGGGTGACCACGCTAGTGGCCGGCAAGCCTCCTCAAGGCTAACCTTGTAACTGGCGACCGACTGGAGGAAGGAGAAGAAGAAGAAAAGAAAAAGAAAAAAAAAAAGAAACAAGCAATAAAATTATTAATAAATTAAAAGAAATTTTAAGTCATAAAAATATATGAGATCGTATCAAACGCATTTCTCTCTCGGGAACAAAAATTTTGTGTAGTTATCAAATATGTTCAAATATTCAGAAATTGTATTAGGAACTAAAATAGAAAAAAGTATTTCTAAAAAAAAATTGTTTCCTAGAACATGAACATTACCAAACGTATCCTTATTTGCTCCACTTGTCGGAAGATTTAGAGGAGGAGGAGGAGGAGAAGTGTATTGGAGGAAGAATACGTAACATTGTTCATCGTAACTAGGAAATTAATAAATTCAAGAAAGTGATGACAAAAATAAATAATAATTGGAGGTGAGGTATAACTAACCGAATCTTCTTAAGGCGATTTGTCCTTGCTAGCAGTGTTAAGTAGCCTCACAAACTATGCTTCCCAAGACACAACAAGTCAAAGCTCATTTGTATAAGCACTATACGAACAAGACTCTGTGGAACATTTCTTGGAACCAGCACACTTAGAGAAACCTAGGAGATGTGGGTGTTTTGGCTTGTTTTTGGAATGAAGACTTTCAAGTCTATTTATAGAATTCTAGAACTCAATGTACAAAGCAATTGCATGAACCATTAATTGAATATATATAAGAGTTCGTGAGATACATTAATTAAATAGAAATGCCTAAATGAAATAGATAAACGAATCCAAGAGATACGTGAACTTGAAAGACACATGAATTAATGTGATACCTAGACAAAAATAATGTATCTCGTTTTGCTCGGGAGAATTGTCCAAAAAGTCCTAAACCTATTACACTTTTACCAATTCAATTATAAAGCTTTTAATTTTGCCAATTGAGTCATAAACCTTTTCACTTCTTGCCGATTCAGTCAATCTGGCCAATTTTGGCCGGAAAATGTTGACGTGGACACCGGCAGTGCCACGTAGGACTGCCGACACCGACATGGATAATTTTTAATAATATTTTGATTTTTTTGAATTATTATTATTTTTTTCTGTTTTTTTTTTTTTTTTTTTTTTTTTTTTTTTTGCTTTCTTGGCCTTTTCCGGTGGCCGGCCACCGGCCACCGGCCTGGCCGGCTGGCCTCGCCCGGTCGGGCGGGGAGCCCTCCCAAGCTTGGGCGAGGGCCGACCTTGCCGGATCGGCGAGGCTCGCCCTCGCCTAGACTAGATTTGGCAAGGTTGACCCTTGCCCTTGGCTGGGCGACGGTGACAAGCAAGAGGGGCAAGGGTCGGCCTCGCTAGATCCGCAGTGCAGGTAAGGCCGATGCTCGCTTGGGCAAGGGCTCCCCTCGCCAGATCCCGGCGACGCCGAGCGAGGCCACCCTGGCCTGGGCGAGGGTTGGCCTTGCCCAAGCGACCCTTGTTGGGCCGCGCCTGGGCGAGGGCTCCCCTCGCCGAGGCTCGTCCTCGCCCGGTTGTGCCGGCTGGCTGTGGCCGGTGGCTGGCCATCGGAAAAGGCCAAGAAAACCAAAAAAAAAGGGGAAAAACAGAAAAAAAAAATAATAATAATAATTCAAAAAAATATTAAAATATTATGCAAAGTTGTCCACGTCAGCGCTGGCAGTCCTACGTGGCACCGCTGGCGTCCACGTCAATATTTTCCGGCCAAAATTGGCCGGATGGACTGAATCGGCAAGAAGTGAAAAAGTTTAGGATTCAATTGGTAAAGTTAAAAGGTTTAAGACTGAATTGGCAAAAGTGCAATAGGTTTAAAATTTTTTAGACAATTTTCCCTGTTTTGCTCACTTTCATCAATCCATCAACCCACTATCATTACAGTAGCGTGATCCCTGAACTTTTGGGGTAGACTTAAGTTAATCCTTAGACTATATATAAAATGGTCACTGTTATATTTCCATCCATTCAAATTTAGGGATCGGATTAAACATGTATCGGAACTACATTGAACAAATTGAAAGTTAGATATAGCATCATACAATTTATAAGTTCAGCGACGACATTGCATATTGGATAAAAATTAAGAGATTATTTGTGTCGTTTTCCTTTGACTTTCTCGAGGAAACAAAAGCTTTTGAATCTCGTGGAAAAAACATTAACCTTTAAGATTAATCTACTACAATAATAATGACTCGTCGATCGTCAGCTCGCACCAATCGAACATCGCTGTCGCATGGAGCTTGTCCAAAAGGAGAAATGAGAGGTCGCGCCCGCAAACGAATGCGAGATCCTTCGACAGAAACGGACGATACGCCCCCCAGCAACCATAAAAATTCAAGAGTTAGGTTTTAATTATATCCCCTCGTGGAAAAAGTGTTCAATCAAGATCGAAATATACGGGGTTAGGTCCCATATCTAGCTAAGCTGAAAAGCACCCTCGAGTCCCTATCGACCGAAATTAAGCATATCGTCTTGGAAAAATACAATTTAGGGGAAAACATCTCCGGGTCAGTTTCAACTTGGCCAGTGAAAAAGGAAAGGATCAACACATACAAAAGGTAAAAAAAGTCAACCTACTAACTTCCTACTGAAGAAACAGTAAAAACCACCTCGGGTGAAATTCTCGAGTTGTCCTCACGCCACAATGAAATTCTCGGAAAGAATGGGTCTTGTGCCCATGTCTTAATAATGTAATTTCTATGTATGTTCGAAGGAATAAATTTCATTATTAATTCACGTAACAAATCGTGCCTGCTAGAAAGTGCATAAAAAAACGAAATGGATCCAAAAACATCGCATGTAAAGTGAGGTAATCTACGCGTGGGGGCAGAGCCGCAAGCCTAAATCTCCGGCAGCGAACAAATTTCTAAATAACATATGAGAACTTCATATACAAGTGGACGCCGACCATATATCAATCTTTCTAGAACCCCTATTAAGAAAATAATTAATAATCGATATTACCAAGCAAAAAACAATTTGCATTGACTTTTGCGAGAGAATTCGCACGACGTGAACTTCAGGACAAAATTTCATTTATCTTTAATGTAATTCTCTCCAAATTGTGGAAACTAATTCATGAAAAGAAATTGTTTATATTGACTGGTAGCCAACTTTTTTTTTTTCATCTTTTTTGACATGGGTTGCCGGCTATTTTTCTTTTCTCTTTTCCGGCAAGCTCGTTTCTCTTTTCGGCAAGCTAGTTGACTATACATATAAATTTACATACTCACGCAGGGTCTTCACCAATAAAAGTGGGAAAGGTAGGTATTGCTTTCCGAGTCGCAAAGTACTTTGAAAGTAGGTACGCTTTTTCGTATGCTAACGCGTGCAGATGGGAATAATGAAGCATCGACAAAGCATCTATTGCGGTCAAGATCTAGACATTCAATTTTATATGCCAAAAAATTCTATATTCTTCACGCGTTAATTCAACCTGTCATTACAATGTAATCTCTATTTCATCTGTATTATCTACACACTTTAACGTTCTCTTTTTCCTAGCTGATTTCTCGGTAGAAATCGCTAATGCGAAAGAAATTACAGGAAGAAAACAAAAAAAAACAAAGAGGAGAGATTCAAAAGAGTATGAAAAGGAGAAGATCCCCTTTTTTATGAGGCTTTGATAGTACTCAACCGTGGCGTGCTCCACTCGATTTCCCTGCTGTTTCTTTACTGGATTTCGGATCGATTTTTTTAATTGCTTTGTATGATATTGAACAAAATAGCATTGGTGGAACCCTAATATCGTGCACCGGATTGGGGGATTTGTTTTGTTTTGTTTTGTTTTGTTTTCTTTTTCATTTCGTCGGGTTAAATTATTATTATTATAATTTTGTACGACAGCGTAGAAGAACGAATGGGAAGCAACAGCAAAGAGCACGCATGCGTGGCTGCGGCTTCGCGGGTCAAACCATGCTTTTCCAGGATCCAACTGGACGTTGCCCCCCCGGCCAGAATCGGGCGAAATGTCAGCGATGTGATGCCGACGGCTGGGGCTTTTTTTGGTTTTTTTTTTTTTTAATCTAGGTATAAGAGGGACGGGTTATCGGATCCAACGTTGACGGGTTATCGGTCGGGGCTCCGCACGCGGCCTGCTTATCTTTGCTTTTTCCTTGCCACGGCGTGCCGTGTTCATATCAGGAAAGTAGAAAAGAAGGCGTCCTTTTCTTGTCGTCTGCTGCCGTGGATCACACAGAGAAATGCTGATTTCGATCCCTTGAGCGACACGGAATACACGTGTTTCTTTCTTTATTGGAGTGTGCCGATCCTCCTCCCCCCTTCCCCTTTCGTGCACCGCGGGCTACAGCGACCGGAGTGAAAGCTTCCGGCACATGCTCGCCTCTGGATCCGCCGATTAGCCGCGGGTTATTTGTTGAGGCAAATCAGTTCTTAGGGGGGGATGGGAGCGTGCTTGCAGCTGGAGGGTTGTCGTTTGCTTCGTGGGATTTGGTTTATTCTGTGAATCTTTGGGATTTGCTTGGTTCGGAAGCCTTCTCTGTTGCTTCTTGTGTTGTTTTGTCGAATGAATGGAATCTCCCTTGGACCGAAGGGATCATAGAAATAGAAGCCGTAAGGACCGAGTTCAATGTCATTGTTAAGGCTAAAAAGTGTCACACGCGCCAACTAGTTTAAAAACCCAAAACAAGAGATCCATAGAGACAAATCAAGCCAACACTTAATCTGAATCAATAGCATCGGGTTTTGGTTACCTTTTTATTTGTGAATTAGTAACGTGAATAACGATCTACTTTCGAATTCATAAAGGAGGACCCCTTTATAGGAGCGCCTAAAATTTGGCAATTTTCGAGGTTTTGCTTAGCTAGAATGAGTAGAAATTCCAGATATTCAGAAGGATTTTTTTTTCCCCATGTTTTATCGACTTTAAGCCTTAATCAGGACCAAATAAAATGGAAATTGAATTGCATCACAAAACTGCAGCAGACGAGTTCATAAGTTTTAAACATTGGAACAGAGAGCCCAAAGCCCAAGGCACAGCGCGGCCCTTAGTCCAGCCCATTACAACAATGGACGGCCTCGTCACTTGGCATATGGGCCCATGTCCAAAATGTGGCCTCTGAATGTAGGATGCGGCCTAAATAAAAGTAACTATTTTTTTTTTAATTTCTTCCCAAAATCAAGTTCCAAAATAAAAGGATATATATTTTTTTAAACAGTTTGAGAAAAGTCAAAAATCAAAAGTAAATCCCATACCCGATAAACCAAGGTATGCATATGCATAACCCTCGATGGGTTTGGAACACAATGACAATACGCATCAAATTACCAACATGATCCTCCAATATCCCACAAAGCCAATCTAGAATTAATTTAAGAAATTAGCTTCGTGAATTGAAACATATAATCTTTCACAGTTATATTTGTTGGATGGCTAGCCAATTTTAGAGCCTTCAAAAATTATTTTGATCAAGAGCTCAAGACTGGTAAGTAATTTTTTTTTTTGAGAAAATACTAAAAACACGCATCACTTTTTACCCATTGAATAAATATCCCTATTTTTGTTAACAATATTCACACACCTCCAAGCAAAACCCATAATGAAGATACCAAATTGCCTCTTCTCGCAAGCTCATTTTACTATCTTACATGGGGCTAGATAGTTTGTTTTTTTTGTAGGGTTTCGAGTGTGTTTGATGGACGTGAAAAATTAGGATTTCGGGACAATGATGTTTTTAAAAGAAAATGACATTTTGTAATTAGGGTCACGAGGGCAATTGACGTGAGGACACAATGATCTCCAAAAGTAAAACTATACTTGTTTTTTGATTTTTAAAAATTGAGATCATTGGATGAAATGTAATATATATTTTTTATTTTATATGTTTTTGTTGGGCATCGACCTATGTATTGTGTGACATAACTATAAACACGAGGGAATTCCAATAATGCGCGAGAATATTTTATATCAATAGAAATTATTAATGAAAGCTGAATGTTTTGAATGTACTTATTGAATATAATTGCACAAGAAATACTCGAAACAAAATTCATGCAGATATTCGAAAGCATATTCTAATATTGAATCGATTGAAAACGTACACCACGAGTTGTAATTTTATAATAAGTCACAGCAAAATGTACAACAAAGTGAAAAATAAAAATCACAGTTAACGGCATGGCATATAGACTATATTTATTTCCCTGAACCACACATTCAATAGCATTTTAGTAAGTTAATCATTGCGAAGAGATATAAGTACAAGATGGTAGGAGTTATCCTTCAAGTGAAAATACTCGATGGTGGCATTTAGGTGCCCGCAAAAACAATTCTTCTGATTAGGAGACGATATCTCTACGTGTTTAGAGTCCTGGATGTCAAACATTTTGGCGACTTAAAGGGAAAAAATTCAGTCATATTATACAGATATTGGATAAAAAATCCTTAACACGGGCATGTTTGTTAAAAAGTGTTTTTGTTTCCCAGGGAACAAAATTTCCTGTTCTTTTGTTATGGGGAACAAAAAAAGAACAGGTAAAACTAAAAAAAAAAAAAAAAAAAATGCGTTTGGTAAAATTTTTGTTTCCAGGAACAGATTTTGAACAGAAATAAGATGTAGAAAAAAATGGTACGTTTGGTAACATTTTTGTTTAAAAATTGTTCTAGGAAATAGAAATAAAAAAAAGTGTTTCTTTCGGGACAATTTTGAACAAAAAACGCGTTTGGTAAATTTGTTCTAAATAAAAAATGAACAAAAACACGTTTGATAAATTTGTATTTTTTTGTTTCTTTTAATTTTTTAATTTTATTTTTCTTATTTTTTTTCTTTCTTTTTCTTTTTTTTTTCTTCTTTTGGCCGGTCGCCGCAGCCCTCGCCCAACCACGGCGAGGCTCGCCGGCCCCGGCGACGCTCCGGCGAGGTCGTCGGCCCTCGACGGCCGGTCGCCGACCATGGCCGAGGTCGATGACCGGCAAAAGAAAAAAAGAAAAAGAAAGAAGAAAAAAAGAGAAGAAAAAAGAGGAGAGAGAAAATCTGCTTTTAAATTTTGTTGAAATAAAACACGTTTTTCTTGTTTTAGCACATTTTGTTCAAAATGTGTTCCGGGAACAAAAAATAGATTTGGAATAAAACGCAAACAAACACGTTTACTTTTTTTTTTTTGTTCCTGGAACAAAAAGCAAAATTTTGTTCCCTGGAACAAAAAAAAAAATTTTGTTATAAACAAAAATAAGAAGTGTTAACAAACAGGGCCAAATTAGTTTTTGTTTTGGGAACAATTCCGAGAAATAATTTTTCTCTCTCTTCTTTTTTCTTCTTCTTCTTCCTTTTGGCTGGTCGCTAGTCTTGGCCATGGTTGGTGACCGGTTGACGAGGGCCGCGACCTCACTGGCCCTTGGCGACGCCGAGCCTCGCTGTGGTTGGGGGAGGCTTCGCCTCACCAGGCCAGGGTGAGGCCAATTTCGCGTCGCTTGGGTAAGGCCAAGCCTTGCGGTGGCCTGGCGAGGCTCCAACGAGCTCGCTGGCCCTTGCCCAGGGGTTGTAGGCCATCGCCGTGGCTGGCAATCGACCACAAAGGAGGAAGAAGGAAAAAAAAAAAAAAAAAAAAAGAAAGAAGAAAAAAAGGAAAAATATAATAAAAATATTGAAAAAAAAACAACAAAATTATACAAGTTTACCAAACGTATTTATATTCTTAGAATATAAATTTTTTGCAGTTACCAAGTGTGTTATTATATTCAAAAATTGTTCCGGGGAACAAAAATAGAAAAAAAAACTATTTTTATTCAAAAATTGTTCCGTGAAATAGAGTTTTTACCAAACGCACCCTAAATCAGCTGGTTATAGGATCGTCCGGAGGATTTGACCCTACTAAATTCAAAAGGCGGGACTTAATTGTATTTTTATAACGCTTAGAATTTGATTATTTAATTATATATTGAGCTAAAATTTTATGACTAACATGATGAAAAAATATAAATTAGTATATTTGTGATAAATTTATCGTAAATTAATTTTTTGATTACTAACAACCCCAAATTGATATATTAAATTTATCCTCCGTTAATTTTCGTTAAATTGGACTGATATCACAAAAAATCATAAATTGGTACGCTTTTTGTTAAACTGATATATCCATTAATTGCCATGTGTATTGATGAAAAAATTTAATAAAAATTAATAGAGGGTAAATTTATCACAAACATATCAATTTATGATAAATTCATCGTGGGCGAACCGGTTCAATGTCGTTCGCGATATTAACTCAAAATTCCATCTATAGTTATGCAATTATTTTTAAATATATTTAAATAGATGGACAGTGTGGTCCAAAGCAACAGAAGACTTCACGCGCCGTTCGGAGCGACCGCGGTTGCAGAACGGCCACCACCTCGGACCTTTCTCGCATCCATGCGTCCAACCCGTTGACAACCATCTCCCTCCTCGTCCTCCGAGAGAGAGAGGACGACCATCGCGAAAACCTCCCCTCTCCTCCGCTCGCCATGCCACTGAAGCCCGTCGGCGCCTACACCGTCGCCCTCATGCTGTCCTTCGCCGCCCTCGTCCTCTTCCTCTCGGGCTCCCTCGAGTTCCCCTCCCTCGCCGCCTCCTCCGCCCGCTCCGCCCGCGGGCCGACGGTCCCCGACGCCGCCGCCCTCGCCGGCCCCGATCCGTTCACCGATCTGGTGGGCGCGTTCAGGGAGTGGGACTCGCGAGTGGGCTGCGCCCTGTTCAGGGAGAGGCACAGGGGGCGGTTGGGAAATGGGTCCAACGGGTCGTCCTCTTCTTCTCTGCAAGTGGGCGGCGATGGTGGATCGGAGTGCGGCGAGCTGCGGCTGAGCCACGTCAGCGTTCTGGTCAAAGGGTGGACTTGGATCCCGGACAATTTGGACAATTTGTATCCGTGCCGCTGTGGGTTGAGCTGCTTGTGGACTAAATCCCCGGTTCTTGCGGACAAGCCCGACGCGTTGCTGTTTGAGACCTCGACGCCGCCGCTTCTGGTGCGTTTCTTTACTCTGGTCATCTAATTTCGTAATTTGTGAGTTTCGGTTAATTCAGTTCTTCGTGTTCAAGGTGAGTCTTTTGCGAATTTTAGCTGCATATTAGCAATCTTTCGAGCGTCCTGTGCCGCAAAATTATCTGCATTTCAATTCTTTTGTCAATTAGAGAAGATGGTAGTGAAGTTTTTGGAGTAACGGAATTCATAATCTTGTATCCGTTTAATGTATCTGTATTCCAGATCAAGTCTAAATTACAAAGGCATCATGTTTTGTTCTAACCGAATCTGTAAGCTCTGGAGAATCAGAATCAAATCAGAGTGCCATATCTTTTCGGGGAAGGATTATCATCATTCTACATCTGAAAAAATGTCCATTGCTGGGCACGAACATGTCCTTCTGGGACAGCTATTTATTACAAGAGTATTAGATGGCTGAAATGTGAATCCTGCAAGCACAGTGTCATTTCCAGGAGGCATGGTGTTCCCACTTTGTTTTGAGTGGGGGGAAAAAGCCTACGAGCTGAAGTAATTTTAACCTGGAAACCTCACCAAGCTGCCAGCCACATACTTCACACTTTGGTGTGATTTCGCAGAATTCCATTTAGGATTTAAGTCATTTGACAATGGTATTGGATTGGAAGATAAGTATATAATAAATTGAACATTGTGGAGAGCGCTTGTCAAAGTGCAACCTCGCTTCCTTTAGATAAATAGAAGACTCTCTCCCATGCTATCCTTTTGGTAAAACCTATCATTTCAGCACCTAAGTAAGGCCCATTATTCGTGTCATCCAATACAAAACATGTCCTGACAACAGAAAATTTGTTAGTTTTTGTTGTCTTGTCTACTGGCAAAGAATTTTTGGAAAGTGAACCAAGTGTGAAACCCAGTTTGAATTGTCATGAAGTTGCATCTTCTCAATTAACATGATTATTTGCTGGTTAATATTCATCTTGAAGTGAAGAAGATTGCATCTTAGGTTGAGCAACAACCCTGTATGCTTCTTGGGAAGAATTATTGCGTCATTGGCAAAATGATGCTGAACCAGTTACCTAGTCCTGGGTCCCAACCACTTCTAACTTGTTTAGTACACTAGACATTCTTGCTTTTGGTGATGTTTCCAAAATTCAAGATGTTGCTGAGAAACTGTCCAGAATTCTTATATTACCAAAAGCTTTAAAAGGTTGGATTATTGAATGGTCTTAAATTGTATGGCACAGTGGCACAAGGCCCTTGGGCCAACCCACTGAACTTATAGAGTCTTGAATAATTTAGACCAAAGGATTTGTGACTACCGGCTTTTAGTTTTGTCAAAATAATGTCATATGAACTTGGTCTGAGATTGCAACATGCCTGTGGTCAAGTTAAAATAGCCACGTATGTGATCTTGAAATCACCTTTGGTCAATCTTGTAGATAGAGGTCCTAGTGGTTTACGTTGCCTTGATTGTGAGCTATTCTTTGGTTCAGTTTCCAATTGAGTTGCTTTTTTATCTTTGGTCGATTGCTACTTGTGAACCATAGCAGTCCAACATTAAGATTTTTTCATTGACTTGGGTTTTTTTTTTTTTTTAATTGGTGCTCTCCAATAAGAATGCAACTGGGTAGGCTCTTTTGCTAAAATGTGACACATGGACGTTGCAATGAAGCTTGAAAAATAAGCAAATGGAAGCTGTCCATTGAAGCTTGTTCTTGTTTGGTTCAGCTCCAATTTTGCACTATTGGAGCTTGCCAATTTTCTTGGAAATCCTCATTTGTATCCTATTTTTAAGTAACACGGTGGCTGTCCTAGCTCTTTTTACTTTGCTTTTGTCCATAAAAACTATCGAGCCTCCTCTCTGTGCCTGTTAAACTCTTTTGGAGTCCCATCCATCTATATGTGCATGTGCAAAATATATGATTAAAATGCTGATATGTGACCCTGGAAATAGAGACTTGGCGGTTCTAGCCATTGCAAATTGTTTTTTCCTATTGTTCTTGACTCTTTTCTCATGAAATCTTTGATCTTTTTTTTCCCCACTTCGCCATGTTGTTGTCATATTTAGGTCCCCCAGTAGAATGCGAGAAGAAATTGCCCTGCTGTCTAGACATTTTTTATGGAATAGGAAACAGTTATTTGTGAAATCCTTATCTTATACTGCATCTATTTCTATGTTGGATGGTTTTTATTCCTAGTCCGATGGGTGGTTCGCGCTTCTACACTTACAGATTCTTCATGTCGCTTTCTTGTTGCTGTTTTTCTTGATTGTTTTTGCTTTTTGGTAATAATCACTCTACTTAAGTTATTTCACTGGCACAGCCCAAAATCAGCTTAAATGCTCAGACAGAATGGATTTCTATAATTTTCCCAATTGAAATCTGCTTCCCTGAAATTTGTTTTATATGCTGCTGATTTAATTGAGAGCATCTTCTCTCGCTGAACATGCTAATATCAGAGGCGCAATGGAGATCCACTACGCGTATACATGGATCTGGAGGCTGGACGAAAGAGATCAGGCCGAGAAGATATCTTCATCAGTTACCATGCAAAAGACGATGTCCAGTCAACCTATGCTGGATCACTTTTCCACAATGGTCGAAATTACCACGTGTCTTCTTATAAGGACAATGTGAGTGATCATCTCGTCAGTCCCTCGAGTCTCATCTTGATTCTCTCCTTATTAACTTATGATCCCTTCCCTTAAATATATTAGATTTTGTTTTTGGCCCCCAGGAGACGCTGGTTTATTGGTCTTCCTCTCGTTGCCTTCCTCAAAGGAACGAACTTGCAAAAAAGCTCCTCAAGTTGCTGCCTCACCATTCATTTGGCAAGTGCTTAAATAATGTCGGCGGTCTCGACAGGGCACTTTCTTTCTATCCCGAGTGTGCCACCGATGTCAGTGTCACTCCAAAATGGTGGGACCATTTGCATTGCGCCATGTCTCATTATAAGTTTGTTCTCGCAATCGAGAACACTTGGACGGAAAGTTACGTGACGGAGAAGCTATTTTATGCTCTGGATGCCGGGGCAGTCCCCATCTATTTCGGTGCCCCCAACGTCATGGACTTTGTCCCTCCACATTCGATCATAGACGGGAACAAGTTTAGCTCCATGGAGGAATTGGCAACTTTCGTGAAGTCCCTCGCGAATGATCCGGTGGCGTATGCCGAATACCACGCATGGAGAAGATGTGGTGTATTAGGTAATTATGGAAACACACGTTCGGCAAGTCTCGACACCTTGCCGTGCCGGTTATGTGAGTTCATTAGCAAAAAAGGTGGCAGGAACGCGAGAGCTTTATGAAGAGCTGATTCTTTTTGAACACCCGTTTTTTTTTTCCTTATCATCCCATTGATGTGCGGTGTTTTATAAGTTTAGTCCATGGACATTGACATATATAAAGAGAGATGGATATATGAGGAGACGGTAGATTAGACATTGATGTAAACAGGCCACTAACAAAGTCATATAAATGAATTCAAAGTCGTCATGATCTTTGTGTTTGGACTTCTCTCCAATCCTGTGAAAAGGCTTAGGATGGATTCAGGAGTCTTCATGTGACCCGTATGCGGTGAGAGTCGCACGGATGGTAATGAGAGGGGTTTGAGCCGTATGTAGTGACGGTCGCACTGAGGGGGGTCGTATGCGGTGAGAGTTGCACGGATGGTAACGAGGGGAGTTCACGTTTATGTGGAGATGTATTCTGTTCTCTCAATGGGTTGTACATTCATATCATGTACATCTACTCTTATGGGTTGATGCTGTGAAACAATTGAGAGAATTCCATCTTTTACTGGGCCCGTTTTTCCACTAAACAGATATTAGTAACTATTTCGAGTGCATTTTTAGTACTCCACTTAAGTTTTTAAAGTTTACCTAGAAATTAAAAGGTTCAAAGAGGAACGTAGTTTATATTACACTACCGAAGCTTATTGCTATTTATATCTTGTTGACTTAGGCCTTATTTGTTTAGGATCAAGTAAAGAGTACTAAATACTTTCTTTTAATATTTCCATCAAATTTAAAATATTATCCAATTCTTTTTAAAAAAACTATGAAACAAATTGTATGTGAATCTAGGTGTAATATATTACTTGTTGTGAAAGTTCTAGACGTTTGGAGATAAAAACATTTAAAACACGTTAACCGCAAAATTTAAATTATGCAAAAGGTAAAAAAGGTGAAAGGTCTATTTATTTATTTATTATTATTTTTTTTTTGTTGATTCTAAACTATTCCTATTCTAACTCTCACTCTTAGACTTTTGTCATGCCTTCTTACAAGGCATGGGAGTCGAAACTCATTCCTGAAATTAATTCGTCCCCACTCCAACCCTCCCTGAGAATGTGGAGATTCGAATCCCCCACCTCTCCTTTCCATATTGGAAGGGTGGCCACTGGGGTAAACCCACACGCCCTTATACGAGATCTTTCTTATAAGTGCTCTCATTGATTGGAGTAGGATCTATAGTAACAATTAGATGCTTAATATATGCTACTCCAAGTATTATTATCGAACCTTATTGAAAGTTGTTGAGAAATAGTAAAAACAACTTTTTTTAGGGTTTTAGGACTTTTACTCTTTTCTCTTGAGAAGTTGTTGCCTTGTCGGTAGACAACAGTTGCATACATCTAATTGTTATGAATACAAGATAATAGCACAAATGGACTCTTAACTTTGGTCAAATATGAAATGTCGTTAATAAATTTTTAATTTGTGCAATGTGGTCTTTGAATTTTCATTCAATATACGATGTTGTCCCAAACTTTTAATTTGTTTAATGTGGTTCCTGAATTATTGGTAAATGTTTAAATGTAATTTCTAGACTACATGAAAATGTCAAAAGATTCAAAGACCATATTGAACATTAGACCGTAGTGTAGAAACCACGTTAAATAAATTAAAAGATCAAGGATGGCATTACACATTAGATCAAAGTTTGGGGATCACATTAAATAAATTATAAAATTGTGCATTGACCAAAAGTTCCATGACATTTGTGTCATTTTCCTTTATGAATATCGTGAAATTCTTATTACACTATAGATGGTTACTATCACGAGAGATCATCCCCTTTTTTTTGGGAACGAGATGAAATGACTCGGTAGGCATCTACCTGTTCTTTTTTGTCTCTTCTACTCTTTTTCTAAGGAAGATCCAATTTGCCAAATGTTAATTCACCAAATCAATAGCTCTTCCCTTTCTTAAGCAGAACATCTTTCAAGACATGTTATTCACATTTCATTTGATGGTAAGAGGGAATTGAAAGTTATGTAGTGGTCTTCCTTTGGGTTCACAACTGACCCATTTTCAAAGAGCAATTCACACGAGACAAAAGATGTGCAATAGGCATCCACATGTTATTTCTTCGTCTTTTCTCTTGTTTTTCTAGAGCAAGATCTGATTTACCATATATTAATCCACTAAATTGATAGCTCTTCCCTTTCTTGAGTAGAAGACCTTTCAAGATGGGTTATTCACATTTCATTTGATCGTAAGAGGGAATTGAAAGCTAAGCAATGTCTTCCTTTGGGTTCACAACTGACCATTTCTTGAAGTGCAATTGACATGAGTCAAAAGACCCACGGTAGGCATCCGCCCGTTCTTTCTTCATCTCTTCTCTTCTTTTTCTAAAGCAAGATATGATTTGCCATCTGTTAATCCCCCAAATCGATAGTTCTTTCTTTTCCTGAGCAATTCCTTTGGGTTCAAAATTGACCCTTTCTCAAAAAGCAATTCACACCTATAATGTTGAAAACCGATTGTTTAGGACCCTGAAGTGACTATATATCATATGACAAGTAAACCTTGTCGTAAAATTAATGAACGGGGAAGCTAATCAAGATCTTGTTGTCAAGTCATTGCGCAATTATTGGAGAAATATACGAGGAATAATAAAGGACCCCAAAGATTTATGTGGATTGAAAGCGAAATCAACGAAGAAATAAACGAGGAACAATAAAGGACCCCAAAGATTTACGTGGATTAAATGCGAAATCAATGAAGAAATAAATGAGGAACAATAAAGGACCGCAAAAATTTACTCGATTCATTCCTTGTGTCGGTAGCTACATTCACGAGGAGAGCCAATAGCAAAAATTTAATATAATTGGAGAATCGGAGTTACAATTGCTTAACTTGCTCGAGCGTTTCGCATGTCTAAATTAAACCCAAACCTGGGGTATTAACAAATAAACAACTCATTTTAGATGTAAATAACTCAAAGCACAAATTACATGCTTTGATCACAACCAAATAGCTCTTTGAAGTGGCTGAAAATCAAGGACCTCATTTGCTCTTGATTTCCTTTCTTCGCGGTAGGGCTTTCCAGTTGTTGTGAATATAAAATTAGACAAGTATGTGAATGCCCCTTTCTTTGGTTTGGCCAATTTGCAGTACTTTTAGCGTCTGACTCTTGGTCTTGGTCTTGGTTAAACTTGCAAATTTGTCCAATCGGGTTGGGTTTCGCCATGTAAGAGGGTGTCTTTTGATCAATGGAAACACATATGCTTTTGAAGGTCTTCATTTCTTAATCAATTCAATCTGGAAGAGACTTAGCTTGCAACTTGTTAGGACATGGAACCCAGTCACGACTGAAAAAGCATATGGCGATTATGTTCCTATTTTTCTATGCCCAACTCACAGTATGGATGAGTTCAAAATAAAGATTTCTCTCTCTCTCTTTTTTTTTTTGTCGAGTGCTTCTCGTGAACCATAGCAATCCAGCGTAAAGAAGGTGTCTTCTAGAGTCCAAATCTTGGTCTTGGTCTTGGTTAAACTTGCAAATTTATCCAATCAGGTTGGGTTTTGCCGTGTAATCAATGAAAACGCATATGCCTTTTAAGGTCTTCATTTCTTATTCAATGCAATTTGGAAGAGACTTTGCTTTCAACTTGTTAGGATACATAATCCAATCACAATTGGAAAAGCATATGGCGAATATGTTCCGGTTTTTCTATGCCCAACTCCCAGTATGGACTGGTTCAAAATAAAGATTAATCTTTTTTTTTTTGGGTTTGTCGAGTGCTACTTGTCGTGAACCTCGCAGTTCAGCGTAAAGACTTTTTCATCAGCTTGGTTTTTATTATTATTATTGTTGTTGTTGTTGTTGCTGCTTTCCAATAAGAATACTACTGGCTAGGCTCTTTCACTAAGGTTTGACACATGGACATTGCAATGAAGCTTGAAATAAGCCAAATAATCAAATGGAAGCCGTCCCTTGAAGCTTGTTTTCATTCGGTTCAGCTCCAATTTTGCACAATTGGAGCTTACCAATTTTCTTGGAAATACTCAATCATATCCTATTTTCATGTAATGCAGTGGCCGTTCTAGCTCTTTTTACTTTGCTTCGGTCCATAAAAACCATCAGGCCTCATCTTTGTGCCTACTAAACTCTTTTTTGATCCCATCCATCTATATGTGCATAGATGATTGAAATGCCGATATGTGACCCTAGACACAGAGAATAGGCGGTTCTAGCTATTGCAAATTGTTTTTCCCTATTGCTTTCGACTCTTTTCTCATGAAATCTTTGACTTTTTTTTTTTTTTAAATCACTTTGCCATGTTGTCATATTTAGGTCACCCAATAAAAGGAGAGAAGAAATTGCCCTGCTGTCTAGACATTTGTTGTGGAATAGGAAACAGTTATTCGTGAAATCCTCAAGTTTAACTGCATTAATTTCTGTGGCAGATTGTTTTTATTCCTAGTCGGATGGTTCATGCTTTTACATTTATAGATTCTTCATGCCCCATTTGTGTCACTGTTTGTCTTGATCGTTTTTGGTTGCTGGTAATAATCACTCTACTTAAATTATTTCACTGGCAATAGTCTTCCTTTGGCTTCGCAACTAACCCTTTCTCAAAGAACAATTCACACGAGACAAAAGATCCGCAGTAGAAATCCACTTGTTATTTCTTCATCTTCTCTTCTTTTTCTAAAGCAAGATCCAATTTGCCATCTGTTATCGATAACTCTTCCCTTTCTTGAGTAGAAGACCTTTCAAGACGGATTATTCACATTTCATTGGATGCTAAGAGGGAATTGAAAGCTAAGCAATGGTCTTCCGCCACTCACCCTTTCTTAAAGAGCAAATCACATGAGACGAAAGACGGCAATAGGCATCCACCATTTCATTTGATTTGCGATCTGTTAATCACCCAAATCGATAGCTCTTCCATTTCATGAGTACTTCCTTGAAGTGAAGAAGATCGCATTTTAGGTTGAGCAACAACCCTGTATGCGACATGGATATATGAGGAGATGGTAGATTAGACATGGATGTAAACAGGCCACTAACAAAATCATCATATGAATAAATACAAAGTCGTTATGGAGTGAAGCTAGATTGCACTTCTCACCAATCGGTTGTTGCTGTACTTGTTTGTCATTTTCGAGTTCAATCTATTATTTCGGGTTGCTTGGAACTCATATGAATGAGGATTGGAGAGGAGAGGTGGAAGGAAAGGCTTAGGATGGATTTAGGAGTCTTTGTCCGAGCCGTGTGCGGTTTGTGGTGAGAGTCGTACAAACAGTAACGAGGGGGGTCCACATCTATGCGGAGATGCATTGTGTTCTCCTCAAAGGGTTGTACAATCGTATCGTGTACATCTACTTTTACGGGTTGATGGTGCGAAAAAAATTAAGAGGATTTCATTTTTTTACTAATCTTACCAGGCCCCTGTTTTCCTTTAAGTAGTGGTCTTCCTTTGAATTCACAACCGATCCATTCTCAAAGAGCGATTCACACTAGACAAAAGACCTGTGGTAGGAATCCACCCATTCTTTCTTCGTCTCTTCTCTTCTTTTTCTAAAGCAAGATTCGATCTGCCATTTGTTAATCCACTGATAGCTCTTCACTTTCCCGAGTAATTTCTTTGGGTTCACAACTGACCCTTTCTCAAAAAGCAATTCACACCTATAATGTTGAAAACCAATAGTTTAGGACCCACGAAGTGACAATACGTCAAATGAAAAGTAAACTTTTGTTGTAAAATTAACGATTGCAGATGCTAATGAGGATCTCACAATTAAGTCAACACGAAATCATCGAAGAAATAAATGAGAAACAATAAAGGACCCAAAAGATTTACATAATTCAGTTTGAGTGTCGGTATTTACATTCACAAGGAGTTTCAGTAGCAAAAATCTACTATAATCGGAGAATTGGAGTTACAATCACTTAACACGCTTGAGTGTTTCCTATATTTAAATTAAACCAAAATCCGTGGTTTTAATAAAGAAACAACTCATTTTGGATGTAAAAAACTGAAAGCACAAATTAATGATTTGACTGCGACCAACTAGGAGCTTTTTCGGAGACGGTCGAAAATCAAGGACATCGTCCGTTCTTGATTTCCTTTTTTTGCGGCATGGCTTTCCAGTTGCTGTGAATATTAAATTAGACAATCACGTGTATGCCTCTTTCTTTGGTTCAGCCAATCTGCAATACTTTAAAGTCCAACTCTTGGTCTTGGTCTAGGTCTTTGTTAAACTTGCATACTAATCCAATTGGGTGGGGTTTCACCGTGTTAGAAGGTGTCTCGGTCAATGGAAAAGCATATACTTTTGAAGGTCTTCATTTCTTATTTAGTTCAATTTGAAAGAAACTTCACTTGCAGCTTGTTAGGACACATAACATAGTCACAATGGAAAAGCATGTGGCGATTATGTTCCTATTTTTCTATGCCCAACTCCCATTAAGGACGATTTCAGCGATGCAAACCAACCAAACAGATCGTCTTGCTTTAATCTACTTCAGACGCTATGTGGATAAGGATCCACTCGGAGTCCTGAGCTCGTGGAATGACTCTTCTCATCATTGTGAGTGGCAAGGTGTTGTATGTGGTGGACAGCATCCCGAAAGGGTCGTGTCCCTCAACCTAATGTCGAAAGGCTTGGGCGGTCTTCTATCGCCTCATATTGGAAACCTCTCTTTCTTGAGAAGCCTCATCCTACAGAACAACAGCTTTCGTGGTGAAATTCCACAAGGCATCGGCCACTTGTTTCGCCTTCGCCATCTTTTTCTTAGTAACAACTCTTTCGATGGAGAAATGCCCACCAATCTTTCTCAGTGCTCAAACCTTGAGATATTGAATCTCATCGATAACCAACTTGTGGGCAAAATTCCTAATGATCTTGGATCTTTGTCAAAGCTTCAAGGTTTAGGTTTGGCTAAAAACAGGCTTATAGGATCTATTCCTTGTTTTATTGGAAATCTCTCCCAACTTTACTCTCTTTCCGTCGCGCAAAATGGGTTGCAAGGAGAGATTCCCGAGACATTGTCCAAGCTTCGTGGTTTGATGTTTCTTCAATTGGCAAATAACCAACTCACTGGCGAGATCCCTCAAGAACTCTTCAACATCTCCGGCATTTTCTATTTCAGTGTCGGTATGAATCAATTGAGAGGGAGCATTCCACCTTATTTCGCCAATACTCTTCCTTCTCTCATGTATCTTAATTTGGTGGGCAATTTCTTTAGTGGGGTTATACCTCCATCCTTATCAAATGCCTCCAACCTTCATAGGATCTTCGTTTGCAATAATAATTTTGATGGACCGATGCCTGCAAATCTTGGAAGGCTAAAAGCTCTTGAAATTATCATCCTTTCTTCTAACCAGTTGCGAGACGACTTCAGTTTCATTACCTCATTGACTAATTGTTCAAGGCTGAAAAATTTTCGGGTGGACTTCAATTTTCTTGAAGGTCAGTTGCCGGATTCCATTGGCAATCTTTCGAACAGCGTTAGACGAATTGGAATGTCGTACAACCCAATGTACGGAACCATTCCTCCAAGTATTGGCAATCTCTTCAACCTGTCGTATCTTGATTTATCAAACAATTCGCTTGGCGGTCGTGTTCCTTCTTGTATTGGAGCGCTACATAACTTAAATGGATTGCGCTTAAGCCATAACATGCTAACGGGAGAGATCCCGTCATCGATCGGCAATTTGACGATGTTGAGTCGCCTTTACCTGGAATTCAATGACTTCTATGGGAAAATACCACATAGTCTTGGTAATTGCATGCAGCTAAATGAGCTGGAGCTTTCGAACAATAATCTGAGTGGTTCAATCCCAGGGGAGGTTCTTAGTCTTTTTACCATTTCGATTGTCCTTAGCTTGGCGCATAACCAGTTGAGTGGATCTCTTCCGTCTCAAGTCGGGTCCTTGGCCAATCTTGTCGAACTAGATCTATCTTACAATAAGCTGACAGGACCAATTCCTAGCTCCATCAGCAAGTGCTTGCTATTGGAGAGGCTTAGCTTAGCAGTCAATTCCTTTCATGGTAAAATTCCTCCGGCTTTAGGCACGTTACGGGGCTTGCAAGAGTTGGATGTTTCCCATAACAACTTCTCTGGTGAAATCCCGAGCTTTCTCGCTCAATTTACGGATCTAAAATACTTGAATCTATCTTCAAACAAGCTCGAAGGAAAAGTTCCGAAGCAAGGAGTATTTCTCAATGCTAGTGAAGTGTTCGTCTTTGAGAATAGGAATCTCTGTGGAGGTATTGCAGAACTAAACCTTCCTTCTTGCAAATCGAATACCTCTAAACCATTTTGGACCAAAAAGGTTATAGTAATCGCCACAGTGGCGGCCATCTTGTCGGGCTTCATTCTGTGTCTTTGCTTCTCTATAATTCAATACCGGAGAAAGAAGTCAAAAGAAAATATCTCTTCACCTGAATTGCCGTTTGAACACCAATTTTTGAGGGTCTCTTATGGGGAACTCTTTAAAGCCACAGATGGATTCTCTGAGAACAATGTGATCGGTAAAGGGAGATATGGTACAGTCTATAAAGGAACTACACGAGAAGGTGGCTGGGTGGCAGTTAAAGTGCTCAACTTGGGCCACGAAAGTGCTTCGAAGAGCTTCGTCTCGGAATGTCGAATCTTAGGGGCCATAAGACACCGAAATCTCGTGAAGATATTAAACGTGTGCTCAAGCGTGGACTATCACGGCAACGATTTCAAAGCTCTATTATACGAATACATGGTTAATGGGAGCTTAGAGAATTGGATACACCAGGGAAACGGAGAAGATGTTCAGCATGAACATGAACATGGAAAACCAAGACATTTGGGTCTAATGCAGAGGTTAGACATTGCCATTGACATAGCTTCTGCAATCGAATATCTTCACGAGGATTGTAGCCCAAAGATTGTACACGGAGATCTGAAGCCAAGTAATGTCCTCCTAGACAATGAGATGATGGGGCGACTTGGGGATTTCGGGCTGGCGAAGATCAATTCTGCCGCGACAACAGAGGCCATGAACATTGACAACCGCAGTAGCTCAGTGGCAGTGAGGGGTTCCGTAGGCTATGTCCCTCCAGGTATGTAAATTTTCTCATTAATTGTCTAAGTTTTATCTGCGTTGGTCTTGAGATGAAATTTGGATTTTCATTGCATATTGCTTGATGTACACTATTTTAGAGTATGGCATGGGGGACATGGTATCAATACAAGGCGATGTGTACAGTTTCGGCATTCTTTTATTGGAAATGTTCACCGGGAGGAGACCTACGGAAGAGGCTTTCAAGGACCATTTGAATCTCCACACCATTGTCAAGGTGAATCTGCTTGACCGAGTGATGGAGATCATGGACTCGGCCATTTTTAACGGAGAAAACGAGAACGACATAGAGAGGATGAGAGACTGCATCGCTTCTGTCCTAAGGATTGGAGTTGCATGTTCAATAGAGTCGCCGCGGGATCGGATGGACGTGGCCGAAGCACTCAAGGAACTGCATAAGATCAGGGCTAGTTTTAGAGCCGAGCAGAGGTCTGGTTGAAGCAAGTTCGGCATGCAAGCACTTATGCTACTTCAATGTCTTAGGATTTATTTAGCTTTGAACGAGAAAAATTCGGATGGTTCGATTTAAGTACTCCATTTCCATCTCTTTCTCCCCCTTCTCTACGATCTCACTATTTTCTTTATCTGAATTTTCTGTTTCTAATTTTTCCTCTAGAAGTTCTCTAATAAATTTTAAGTAATTCCTATTAATCTTAAGTTTTTTAACATTAGATAATGTGAGTACCCGCGTGCCTTTCGTCACAAAAAGAGAGTTTTAATTGACGATTGATGCGGATGATCTCATACCATCATTATCAGAATATTATCAAATTATTTTGAGATTCCGTCAGATTTGATGAAATTAAAGTTGACCATGTAATTTTGCTTATATGCCTAGGTAAATAGTTTTCTTATTAGATTACTTCCTTTCCTTCACATATTGTTCTAATACCTTTTAATTGCAATACAATACTCCGTCATTCCGATGAAATCTCTGAATATTTTGATAATCAATTATGTCAATGCAAATTAATTTTAAATGGTAATTCATATTGTAGGTTAATAGGAGAAGTAAAAGTAAAGTCAATAAGATTATTAAATTTCACCAAGGTTGATTTTTGTGGGTAGGCTATTTTTATTTTTCATTTTTACAATGGGAAGATGGTCATTTTAACAATATAAAATCTCAGGCGATACACTTAGATGTTAAAAATGGGAGAAGTCACTTGTACAATTTAAATAAGTTGAAGAACTAAAAATGAGAGTATTAATTTTAGGATTACTATCACGAAAAGGTGTCTGTCGCTGTATTTTCTTTCAATTTTTTCATGTCCGGATCTGTGAGTAGGAGGCTCGGTGGTCGTTAAATATATAAAATTGATCCTTAGCATCATGCGGTGCACTCGTGAAAAATTGAAACTTTGATTGGGCTTATTAGAGTTGCCTCGCTTTAAGAGGCGTTTGAGGCGCAAATCGATGTCGACGAATTCGCCGGTGGTGCGAGCGAAGGCGATGATCGGTTTGACTGAGAAGGAGAAGATGATCTTTGATCGGCTTCTCGCCACCGTTCGCCAATTTGGTCTCTCTACCCAGCTGCGGGTCGCTGGCGGCTAGGTTCGTGATAAGGTTGGTAAATTTGCTAGGGCAGTAGAGTGTTCGCTTCGATGTGCGTTTAAGTTCTTTTGCGGTACTAATTGTGCATAAGCATGTTGTTTTGTGCTTCTTTTGAGATATTTTTCTCCGATTACATGTTTAGTTATATCCAGTTCAAGTTCTTGCTTTTCCCTCCCTATAAGACGTGTATTGTCTTTGTTTGACTGGGGTTTTTGTTTCTTCGGTGTGTGAATTTCGAAAATTGCATTGTAGGAACATCAACTGATCGAGGTCTTTATCGTTGTGGAGGTGCTGGGATTGAGACTGCATTCTTTTGACTATTTGGTCATTGGGCGTTATTATTTGCAGGGGGGTTTAACTTCATGGCGATGTAAGTAATAAATCTTTAAGTTTAAGAATGCGAATGGTTGATCTGACACTCTTTTTTGAATATATTTAGTATTACAAGTTACAACAGCAATGTGGACTTCATAATTTCGAAGGCTGTTTTTGGGAATAATAGACATCTGCTAGTTTTTCCGGCGATTGCCTTGGCAGTCGGCACTACTAGCCAGTGAAGTAAGATGTTTTCCTAATCCACTTGAAAGATACCAAATACAAAAGAAAAACAAGAAGATGCACTCTCCCAAAAAGTCTACGATAGCCTGTTTTCCATGATTACTTGCCGCTTTTGGTGGTTTATTACTCTCAGCCACTGCCATCTTGAGCCAGTTGGGTTCCCTTACACGTCACATAATATTAGTGACTGACATTTAGACAGGTGAATTTACTTCTATAAAGAGTGAGCGTTTCCTTGGCACTGCATTTATGAGTTACTGCATGCATTCACATTATATATGCTACTGATTACTAAATTTGCATCCCCATATCATCCCTATAACCTGTTATTGGGTAGTGATGCCCCTTTGCTACAGCCCTCAATAAATAGGACCTTTCGCAACCTTCAACAAGGTGCCAGGGTAATTACTTGAGTAGAGAATGATTATATGTTCCTAGAAAGCCCCCAGGATGCTTTCAAACTGTTATGAATGATTTAATGTCTGTCATTTTTAGCATAATTTTTTGCTCAGAATCATTTATCACATTCAAGCTGGAATGATTTGAAGAGAAAGGATGCAATTATTATACTTGAATCGATATGAATGACATTGTGAAAAATGGTGAATTTATCGTGTTAAACCTATTCTTTGAAGAAGATGATGAGCAAACTCACGTCATCTCATCTTCACAGCTTCTAGGGAAAGAGTGTTCTGATATCGATATTGCACTTGATGACATGTTCAGTAGTACATTCGTGGATAAGGTTACCCAATATTTGGCGTCAACAGGGGAAGAGGCACAAGGTCTGGTTGTTATCCCAAGGTAAATTGAGTTTTGTACTTGACTTTTGCCTTCAAATATGAGCTTTCCATATTTTAATGTGCGAATGTATGATTTGACTTGAAGTTTATGTGTGAGTGTTGGTCAATTATTTATTCTGCACCGGAAGTTTATAATGTGAGCGGGTGGTTGTTTGTTTATTGTGCTTTCCATTTCTTACATAGTGATTTCCTTGTCACTGAAAAAAAGAAAAAGAAAAAAAGACTGGAAAGGAGTGTTCACTAGAGTATAAAACAAAGAGGAATAGGTCCACAATACCTAGTCAAATAACTAAGACTGTGGGATCAAGCAATGCTAGCTAAGTGTGAAGGAAGAGGATTAAAAGAGAGTTTTGAAGGCATAGAGATTGCTCTTTTGAAGATGCGAGACTCTCGATTCTTCACGATTAGCTGTTTCTTTTACTTCACAAAATTTGAAGTGCTAGACATTTATATTCAGTGGATTCTACATCTTGAATGCGATCTATGTGTTAGGGTTGGCACGCATGTGGTTTAGGTCGTGCTAGACCTTTGTCGCTTTTAGCAAGTTTCACTGGAAACAATCCATTTCTATCCGTGTGGTCACACTGCTTTTCACTGACCTCAAAACTCAATCCAAAAACTATTAAGTAAATCTAATAAGTCAAAGAAGGGTTCCAATTGCCTATCTCGTGCATATCTTACACACTCTATATCCCTCCAAAGAAAGACTGTCGTTACCTCATGATTAGTAAAGCAGTTTCCCAAGAGATAAAGCCTTTCTGGAGGGAATCGACAGTTGCAAAATCTTTTTCATATCGAGATTAATTGGCCCTCTTACGTTTATCTCTCCATGGGCTTCAAAATATGATTAAGTGAAGAAATAATGGTTCACTTTAAGTGGAATATGGAGTGTATGCAGGATGAAGTATGTACTTTTGAGAATACCCCTTTTCTGCTCCATTTTTTGCCCCTTGACTTTTTTTTTTTTTTTTTTATTATTATTATTATTATTATTATTATTATTATTATTATTATTATTATGGGGGGTCTTATTATCTGGTAGGTCTACTGTCTTCATGAGCTCTGTGGAAGGGATTTTCTTTTTGGTCTCCTGTAATTCTCTCTTAACTTGTTTTGGTATGTAAGTCATGAAATATGGTTTTGTTGGCGTAGTTGAATTTGGAACTTCTTATACATGAATATTTGCTCATATTGTTTGATTGAATTAGGTTGTGGTATATTATTGTGGCAGATGCTATCTCCATTCTGAAGGGGTATTTTGCAGCAAATCAGACCAGTCGAAACATCTGGAAACAGCGAGGATGCGCCTCTATGATATATGCATAGATTTTGTGAACTTAAGGTCTGAAAAGTACAGTGAGAATAGCCACTTTCCCACCCAGATGTTATGCAGTAGTACAGCTGTCGATTCATCTGTCATACGTTTTCTTTCCACCTGTATCTTATTATCTTGTTTAGTCAGGGCTTACTAGACGGCATCATTGCCAGTAAATAGCAAAAATAGTTTTTAGCTCTTTCGTGAACTTTCTTTTTTAGGGGAAGAAAGACGAGCAAATTATTTAGGTTGTATCAACAGGGCAGCCGCTTGCATGCTTCATGGTGGTACTCATACTTAAGGAATGCAAGTGTACAAATGACAAGAATGTAGCTCATAATCAACAGTAAAGTGACTTGAACTCTGACGATCACATGTCTATTCTTGAACAGTCTTGGTCCAGGAATTTTCTTCTAAACTATTTTTCTTTCTTCTGCTAATTCACTTGAGAGACTTGTTGAACAAACATTGTTTTCTTGTAAGTGTCGAGTATATCATCATAGATAAGAGGGCCTAAAAATCATCATGAAAGCTAAATGCAATGAGCTCACGGCCTTTTACATCTTGTGTCCATGGCCATTCATTTGTGACATTAGCGTAGTGTTTTCTTTTAGATTGTCAATGCTTGGAGCAAATTTTTGTCTATTTATTGCTTTGTCCTCTCTCTCCATGCACTGGTGCTTCCGATGTGATTGCGCTCTTGTTCAACTATTTATGACCCAAAAATCTTGCTAGTTTCTTGGTTGTTACTTTTGTGAATGGTCGTTCAATTTGACTTCTCTTACAGGATTTTGGCACTGCAGAAGAGGATGCTTACAGAAGGGATTTAACTATAGACAGGTGTCTCTTCTGCTTTATGTAACTGATAAATTGCTCTTGAATCAAAATGTTAATTGCATCAGATTCTGTTTATCTCAAAACAATTCATTGATTACTTTTAGGCGGTATTTGATCTTACACCTGTTAGTTAAATATATTTTGAATGTATCAAATCATTCTATTACTCTATAATTGATACATAACAAAATTTTCTGTTACCCTATCCAACCTTATTTCCGGTTACTAATAGTGGACATAGTCTGCTCTTCCGCGAAGTATATGTAGCTCGAAACTTACTGCCTGTTGATCATCTAATGCCAATTAGCTAGATGACAATTAAAGAGGAATTGCTGATCGTTTTGATGTTCTGGTCAGCTGGCAAGAAGTCATGGAATGTACAGTCTTTCAAATCTTTATTTGGATACTTTTTTTTTAATAGCTAATAAAGTGGTTTAGCACCACATGCCTTTCGTTAATTTGTGAAATTTGTATGTTAATGAAGTTGGATTCTGAAGACTATAATCCAATCTCTATTTTAGACATTACCGGTCATCCAGACAACAGTTGCCTCTTTGTATGTTTAGAATATGAAGTTTGTTTATTTCAATCTGCTTCTGTACCTCAAACAGCTTGCTACTCTTATTTGTATGATTCCTCTCTATGTTGGTCCAGTTGTTTGATGACCTAAATTTTTATCTGACAGCATGTTTAACAATATCAACACCTGTTCAGTTGAAGATTTAACTGGGAGAGGTTAGAATAGATTTTTTGACTTGATTTTCTTTTTGTAAGACCTTGGGGAATTATACTATATTAATATTTCTGCTATTTGAATTTTTGTTCACTCTACGGGGACTGATGATCTTAAATCAGGAAAAATTGTGACACCTCTAGCCCCAACGGAAACGCTTCTGGATGATCCTTTGTGTGTTCTTCGTGCTGTTTGCTTTGGTGCTGTTTTATTTAAATTTTGTTGAGCTTTTGTTTCGTGTGTTTATTTATAATACGACCCATTGCTGTTTGTTTTTCAGTAGAACAAATGGATGTATCTTGTATATAAACATGGGAAGTTTTATTATCTATTCGTCAATGCCATAGCTTGTTGCCTTTGGACTAATTGCATGAAATTGTGTAAGAGTTGCATTTGACAGTCTTGAGTAGACACGCATGCACCAAATGCAGTCTTCCTTCTAGTCTCGTCAATACCATAGCTTGTTGCCTTTGGACTAGTTGCATGAAATTGAGTTAAGAGTTGCACGTGACAGTTTAAATACACATGCATGCACCATATGCTGTCTTCCTTCTAGTCACATCCTTTTCCTGTACAAATGGATGTATTACGTGGGTAAACATGTGACTGCATAGGTAGGTAAAAGGTTTTAATCAAGAAAGTAATGATTGCATGGAAGACATACCTACAATGGAGTGAGCTTGAACCATGAGCCTACCGTTTGTACTTAAGTATGATTCTTTTCTTTTGAAGACTCTTGGATCCTCTTGCATCCTCGCAATCCCTGAATTGGGAATGCTTAATGATTTTACTCTCAGATGAGCTTTGTAAACCTTGCGTTTTCGCAGCTCATCCTGCAAAGAAGCTTTTTTTTTTTCAATCTCCTGCCTTGTAAAGAGGATGCTCATTTCTATTTAATTTGTACAAGAGTTTTGCAAGATCAAAAAGGAGCTTTCCGCTATTTTACTGTTGTTTGGTCATTCTTGTGCCTCCATGTTCTTTTCAGGCGCAAGGTTCACATTTTCGTTGGATGAAGAGCTGAAGAGAGCTGCCGCATTCAATGATGTCAAAGATGCACTTGCAGCTAAAATTAGTAGAGAGCGGATTAAGACAGAAGTATGCGTCTATAACATTCCTCTATTGGCTGCTTTATCTCATATAAATGTTTTTTTGGTGGAAGTCTTGTATATGTGGCCTTTATCTTTTCTCTCTAACATCTGTCTATGATTTATATCTTCCGTTTGAATTTTACTTCTCATTGATGAGATGGGATCAATGTTTTTCCCCTTCTCCGGTATGGCAGGTTGATCTGATGATATCTAGCAATGAACCAGTTAAAGCTATTGCTTACATCTATGAGTTGCAATTGTTTTGAATTGTCTTCAGTCTACCTCATGGACATGAATCGACATTGCCAGAAGAGTGCTATAGGTTGGTTTGTTGGATTGGGTCCACAACTGACCATTTCTCTGAAGAGTAATTCACGCCTATAATGTTAAAAACTGATGGTTTCGGAGTCATGGAGTGACAAATATATCGGGTGAGAAGTAAACTTTCTTGTAAAAAATATGATTTTGTAATTAAGTGAATGTGAAATCATCAAAAAAATAAATGAGGAATAATAAAAGACCCAAAGATTTACGTGATTCAGTTCGAGTGTCAGTTCTTATACTAATAGGGAAAGTTAGTAGCAGAAATCTGCAATAATCGAAGAATCAGAGTTACAATCACTCAATATGCTCACGTGATTACCATGCCTAAAATAAACCTAAACCATGGTATTAACAAATAAATAATTCATTTGGGATGTGAAAAATTTACAGCATAAATTATACGCTTTGTTCGCGACCAATTAGGAGCTCTCCTTTAAAACGGCCGAAAATCAAGGACTTCGTTTGTTCTTGATTTCCTTTCTTTGCAGGCACGGCTTTCCAAGATGCCACTGGGTAGCCATCAAATCCTCCCTTTTGACGTAAGTGTGTGCCCCTTTCTTTGGTGCGGCCAATCTGCAATACTTTTAAAGTCCAACTCTTGGTATGGGTTAAACTTGCATATTGGGTTGGATTTCGCCGTGTAAAAAGGTGTATTTTGACTAATGGAAACGCATATGCTTTTGAAGGTCTTCATTTCTTATTTAGTTCAATCTAAAAGAGACTTTGCTTTTTGCACCCCAGGAGACGCTGGTTTATTGGTCTTCCTCTCGTTGCCTTCCTCAAAGGAACGAACTTGCAAAAAAGCTCCTCAAGTTGCTGCCTCACCATTCATTTGGCAAGTGCTTAAATAATGTCGGCGGTCTCAACAAGGCACTTTCTTTCTATCCCAAGTGTGCCAATGATGCCAGTGTCACTCCAAAATGGTGGGACCATTTGCACCACGCTATGTCTCACTTGGACGGAAAGTTAGTGATGGAGCACCTATTTTATGCTCTAGATGCCGGGCCTGTGCCCATCTATTTCGGTGCCCCCAACATCATGGACTTTGTCCCTCCGCATTCGATCATAGACGGGAACAAGTTTAGCTCCACGGAGGAATTGGCAATTTTCGTGAAGTCCCTTGCGAATGATCCGGTGGCGTATGCTGAATACGACGCTTGGAGAAGATGTAGTGTATTAGGTAATTATGGAAACACACGTGCGGCAAGCCTCGACACCTTGTCGTGCCGGTTATGTGAGTTCATTAGCAAAAAGGGTGGCAGGAATGCGAGAGCTTTATGAAGAGTTGATTCTTTTTGAACACCTGTTTTGTTTCCTTATCATCCGATTGATGCGCGGTGTTTTATAAGTTTAGTCCATGGACATTAACATATATAAAGAGAGAGATGGATATATGAGGAGATGGTAGATTAGACATTGATGTAAACAGGCCACTAACAAAGTCATATTAATGAATACAGAGTCATCATGATCTTTGTGTTTGGACTTCTCTCCAATCTTGTGAAGAGGCTCAGGATGGATTTAGTAGTCTTTGTGCGATCTGTATGTGGTGAGTCGCACGGACGGTTATGAGCGGGGTTTGAGCCGTATGTAGTGAAAGTCACACTCAGGGGGTTCTAGCTGTATGCGGTGAGAGTTGCACAGATGGTAACGAGGGGGGTTCGCGTTTATGCGGAGATGCATTCTGTTCTCTCAAAGGGTTGTACATTCATATCATGCACATCTACTTTTATGGGTTGATGGTGCGAAACAATTGAGAGGATTCCATTTTTTACTAGGCCCATGTTTTCCTCTAAACAAATATTAATAACTATTTTGAGAACATTTAGTGTATTTTTGTACTCCATTAAGTTTTTAAAGTTCACCTAGAAATTAAAAGGATTAAAGAGGAACGTAGTTTATATAACACTACCGAAGCTTATTGCTATTTCGTTCTTGTTGACTTAGGCCTTATTTGTTTAGGATTAAGTAAAGAGTAATATAATTTTTTTTTTAATATTTCCGTCAAATTTAAAATATTATCCAATTTTTTTTAAAAAAAAAAAAACTATGAAACAAATTGTATGTGAATCTAGGTGACAATATATTACTTGTTGTGAAAGTTTTAGACGTTTGGAGATAAAAACATTTAAAACACGTTAACTGCAAAATTTGAATTATGCAAAAAGTAAAAAAGGTGAAAGGTCTATTTAGACACACCTTTATACGAGATCTTTCTTGTAAGTGTTCTCATTGATTGGAATAGGATCTACAATAACAATTAGATGCTTAATATATGCTACTACAAGTATTATTATCGAACCCTTATGGAAAGTTGTTGAGCAACAGTAAAAACAACTTTTCTAGGGTTTCAGGACTTTTACTCTATTCTCTTAAAAAGTTATTACCTTGTCAGTAGACAATACTTGCATGCATCTAATTGTTATGAACACAAGATAAATAGTACAAATGGACTCTAAACTTTAGTTAGATATGCAATGCCATCAATGAATTTTTAACTTGTGCAATGTGGTCTCTGAATTTTGATTCAATATATAATATCGTCTCAAACTCATTATTTGTTCAATGTGGTTTTTGAACTATTGGTAAATATTTAAATGTAATCTCTAGACTGCATGAAAATGTTGAAAAATTCAAGGACCATATTGAACATTAGACCAAAATTTAGAAACCACATTAAATAAATTAAAAGATCAAGGATGACATTACACATTAGATTAAAGTTTGGAGATTGCATTGAACAAATTAAAAGTGTTATTGTGCATTAGATCAAAAGTTCTTTGACCATTTGTGTCATTTTCCTTTATGAATATTGTGAAATTCTTATTACACTTTAGATGGTTACTATCACGAGAGATCATCCCCATTTTTTTGGCACGACACGAAACGACCCCATAGGCATCCACCTGTTCTTGCTTCTTCTTCTTTTTTGTCTCTACTCTTCTTTTGCTAAGCAAGATCCGATTTGCCATATGTTAATCCGCCAAATCAACAGCTCTTCCATTTCTTAAGTAGAAGATCTTTCAAGGGAGGTTATTCACATTTCATTTGATGGTAAGAGGGAATTAAAAGTTAAGCAGTGGTCTTCCTTTGGGTTCACAACAAACCTTTTCTAAAGTGCAATTCACACGAGACAAAAGACCTGTGGTAGGCATCCACACATTATTTCTTCGTCTTCTCTCGTTTTTCTAAAGCAAGATCTGATTCACCATCTATTAATCCACTAATTGATAGCTCTTCCCTTTCTTGAGCAAAAGACCTTTAAAGATGGGTTATTCACATTTCATTTGATGGTTAGAGGGAATTGCAAGCTAAGCAATAGTCTTCCTTTGGGTTCATAACTAATTATTTCTCAAAGAGCAATTCACACGTGACAAAAGACCCAGGTAGGCATCCACTTGTTCTTTCTTCGTCTCTTCTCTTTTCTTTTTTTTTTCTTTTTTTTCGTCTAAAGCAAGATCTAATTTGCCATATGTTAATCCCCCAAATCGATAGCTCTTCCCTTTCTTGAGCAGTTCCTTTGGGTACAAAATTGACCCTTTCTTAAAAAGCAATTCACACCTATAATGTTGAAAATTGATTGTTTAGGACCCATGAAGTGACTATATATCATATGAGAAGTGAACCTTGTTGTAAAATTAATGAACGTGGAAGCTAATCAAGATCTTGCTGTTTAGTCAATGCGTAATCACCCAAGAAATATATGAATAATAGAGGACCTCAAAGATTTACATGGATTGAATGCAAAATCAATGAAGAAATAAATGAGCAACAATAAAGGACCCCATAGATTTACTTGATTCATTTTATGTGTCGATAGCTACAGCCATGAGGAAAGCTAGTAGCAAAAATAAGCTATAATTGGAGAATCAGAGTTATAAATGCTCAACATGCTCGAGTGTTTCGCATATCTAAATTAAGCTCAAACCCGAGGTATTAACAAATAAACAACACATTTTGGATGTAAATAACTCAAAGCACAAATTACACGCTTTGACCACAACCAAATAGGAGCTCTCCTTGAAACAGCCTCAAATCAAGGACCTCGTTTGTTCTTGATTTCCTTTCTTCACGGTAGGGCTTTCCAGTTGTTGTGAATATAAAATTAGACAAGTACGAATGCCATTTTCTTTGGTTTGGCCAATATGCAGTACTTTTAAAGTCCAACTCTTAAGTCGTGGTCTTGCTTAAACTTGCAAATTTATCCAATTAGGTCAGGTTTCACCGTGTAAGAAGGTGTCCTTTGATTAGGGAATGCATATGCTTTTGAAAGTCTTCATTTCTTATTCAATTCAATCTTATTTTTTATTTTTTTTGAAGAGACTTCCAGCGTAAAGCTTGCAACTTGTTTGGGACACAGAACCCAGTTTTTAAGGTCTTCATTTCTTATTCAATGCAATTTGAACTTGTTATGACACAGAATCCAGTCACAATTGGAAAAGCATATGGCGAATATGTTCCTATTTTTCTATGCCCAACTCCCAGTATGGACGGATTCAAAATAAAGACTTATCTTTTTTTATCTTTTTTTTTTTTTGTCAAGTGCTACTCGTGAACCATAGCAGTCCAGCGTAAAGACTTTTCATCAACTTCTTGTTGTTTTTTTTTTTTTTTTATAAAGAAAATTGGTGCTCTTCAATAAGAATGCTACTGGTTAGGCTCTTTTACTAAAGTGTGACACATGGACATTGCAATGAAGCTTGAAAAATAAGCACATGGAATCTGTCCCTTGAAGCTTGTTTTTGTTCGGTACAGCTCCAATTTTGCACAATTGGAGCTTACCAATTTTCTTGGAAATACTCAATCATATCCTATTTTCATGTAATGCGGTGGCCGTTCTAGCTCTTTTTACTTTGCTTTGGTCCATAAAAACTATCGGGCCTCATCTTTGTGCCTGCTAAACTCTTTTTTGGTCCCACCCATCTATACGTGCATATATGATTGAAATGCCGATATGTGACCCCAGAAAAAGAGACTAGGCAGTTCTAGCTATTGCAAATTGTTTTTCCCTATTGTTTCGACTCTTTTCTCATGAAATCTTTGACTTATTTTTTCATCACTTTGCCATGTTGTCGTCATAGTTAGGTCCCTTAATAAAAGGCGAGAAGAAATTGCCCTACTGTCTAGACATTTGTTGTGGAATAGGAAACAAATTCATGAAATCCTTACGTTTAACTGCATCAATTTCTGTGGCAGATTGTTTTTATTCCTAGTCAGATGGATGGTTCATGCTTTTACATTTATAGATTCTTCATGTCCCATTTGCATCACCTTGTTGGCAATAATCACTCTACTTAAATTATTTCACTGGCAGTGGTATTCCTTTGGCTATCCTTTTCTCAAAGGACAATTCACACGAGACAAAAGACCCGCGCTAGACATCCACTTGTTATTTCTTCGTCTCTTCTCTTCTTTTTCTAAAGCAAGATCCAATTTGCCATCTATTCTCGATAGCTTTTCCCTTTTTTGAGTGGAAGACCTTTCAAGACGGGTTATTCACATTTCATTTGATGGTTAGAGGGAATTGAAAGCTAAGCAATGGTCTTCCTCAATGGGTTCACCACTCACCCTTTCTTAAAGAGCAAATCACATGAGACAAAAGACCACAATAGGCATCCACCATTTCATTTGATTTGCCATCTGTTAATCACCCAAATCGATAGCTCTTCCATTTCATGAGCACTTCCTTTGGGTTCTTGATTGACCCTTTCTCAAAAAGCAATTCACACCTATAATGTTGAAAACCTATGGTTTAGGACCCACTAAGTGACAATATATCAGATGAGAAGTAAACATTTTTGTAAAATTAACGAACACAAAAGCTAATCAAGATCTTGCCATTAGATCAATGTGAGATCACTGAAGAAACAAATGAGGACTAATAAAGGACTCCAAAGATTTATGTAAATTTAATGTGAAATCACCTAATAAATAGATGGGAAACAATAAAACCCTAAAGATTTATGTGATTCTGAAACCGAGTGTCGGTATCCACGTCCATGGGAAGAGCCAATATAAAAAATCTACTATAATTGGCGAGTCGAAGTTACAATCGCTCAACACACTCGGGTGTTTCCCATGCCTAAATTAAACCCAAACCCAAGGTATTAAAAAATAAACAACTCATTTTGGATGTAAAAACTCAAGACACAAATTACACGCTTTGCCCGCGACCAAATAGGAGCTCTCTTTGAAATGGCCAAAATTGCCTCGTTTGTTCTTTTAAAGTCCAACTTCTTGGCACGCATGGCTATCTAATTGCTATGACTATAAAATTAGACAAGTATGTGCATGCCCCTTTCTTTGGTTCAGCCAATATGCATTACTTTTATAGTCCAACTCTTGGTCTTGGTCAAACTTGCATACTTATCCAATCGGGTCGGGTTTTGTCGTGTAAGAAGGTGTCTTGATCAATGGAAAAAGGATATGCTTTTGATGGTCTTCATTTCTTATTTATTTCAATCTGGATTCACTTGCAGCTTGTTAGGACATAGAACCCACTCACAATGGAAAAGCTTATAGCGATTATGTTCCTATTTTTCTATGTCCAACTCCCATTATGGATGAGTTCAGCAATGCAAACCAATCAAGACGGATCGGCTCGGTTTAATCTACTTCAGAGATAGTGTGGATGAGGATCCGCTCGGAGTCCTAAGCTCATGGAATGACTCTTCTCATCATTGTGAGTGGCAAGGTGTTGTATGTGGTGGACGACATCCTGAAAGGGTCGTGTCCCTTGTCTTGAGGTCAAAAGGCTTGGGCGGTCTTCTATCGCCTCATGTCGGAAACCTCTCTTTCTTGAGAAGCCTCATTCTACCAAACAATAGCTTTCGTGGCAAAATTCCACAAAGCATTGGCCACTTGTTTCGTCTTCGCCATCTCATTCTTAGTAACAATTCTTTTGGTGGACCAATGCCCACCAATCTTTCTCAGTGCTCAAACCTTGAGATTTTGAATCTCATTGATAACCAACTTGTGGGCAAAATTCCTGATGAGCTCGGCTCTTTGTCAAAGCTTCAAGTTTTCAGCTTGTCTAAAAACAGTCTTACAAGGATCTATTCCTCATTCTATTGGAAACCTCTCCCAACTTTCCACTCTTTCCATCGCATTTAATGGGTTGCAAGGAGAGATTCCCGAGACATTGTCCAAGCTTCATGGTTTGATGTATTTTCAATTGGCGTTTAACCAACTCACCAATGAGATCCCTCTAGCAATCTTTAACATCTCCGGCATTATCTATTTCAGTGCCGGTGACAATCAATTGAGAGGGAGCATCCCCCTTATATTGGTGATACTCTTCCTTCTCTCACTTTTCTTAATTTTAAGAGTAATTTGTTTATTGGCATTATACCTCCATCCTTATCGAATGCCTCCGGCCTTCATTACATCAACTTTCATAATAACAATTTTCACAAATCGATGCCCACAAATCTTGGAAGCCTGAAAGCTCTAGAAGTATTGCTCCTTGCTTCTAACCAATTGCGAGATGACTTGAGTTTAATTACCTCATTGACTAATTGTTCAAGGCTAGAAATTATTGATGTGGAATTCAATTTTCTTGAAGGTCCATTTCCAGAATCCATCGGCAATCTTTCCAACAGTGTTAGAGTAATTTCTATGTCACACAACCTAATTTATGGAATTATTCCTCCAGGAATTGGCAATCTCTTCAACCTGGCCTTTCTTGGCTTATTAAACAACTCGCTTGGTGGATGTGTTCCTTCTTCTATCGGAGCACTCCATAACTTGCATGAATTGTACTAAAGCAAAAACATGCTAACGGGAGAGATTCCATCATCGATTGGCAATTTGACGTTATTGAATCGCCTTTGCCTACTGTTCAACAACTTTTACGGGGAAATACCACAGGGTCTTGGTAATTGCAAGAAGCTAATCTAGCTCGACCTTTCCAATAATAATCTAAATGGTTCAATCCCAGGGGAGGTTCTTGGCCTTCCTACCATTTCGATTATGTTCAGGATGGCACATAGTCAGTTGAGTGGATCTCTTCCGTTTCAAGTTGGGTCCTTGACCAATCTTGTCGAACTGGATTTGTCTTACAATAAGCTGACAGGACCAATTCCTAACTCCATCAACAAGTGCTTGCTATTGGGGCGGCTCGGCTTAGCAGTCAATTCCTTTCATGGCGAAATTCCTCAAGCTTTAGGCACATTAAGAGGCTTACAAGAGTTGGATGTTTCCCATAACGACTTATTTGGTGAAATCCTGAGCTTTCTCGCTCAACTTACAGATTTGATGTACTTGAATCTATCTTCAAACAAGCTTGAAGGAGAAGTTCCAAAGCATGGAATATTTCTCAATGCTAGTGTAGTGTCTATTTTTGAGAGGCATTGCAGAACTAAACCTTCCTTCTTGCAAATCAAATACCTCTAAATCATTATGGACAAAAAACTTTAGAGTAATCGCCACAGTGGCAGCTGTCTTGTCATATTTCATTCTATGTCTTTACATGTTTATATATTGGTATTGGATAAAGGAGCCAGAAAAGAATACCTCTTCAACTGAATTTCCGTTTGGACACAAATTTTCGATGGTCTCTTATGAGGAGCTCTTTAGAGCCTCAAACGGATTCTCTGAGATCAACGTGATTGGTAAAGGGAGATATGGTATTGTGTATAAAGCAACCACACAAGAAGGTGGCTGGGTGGCAGTTAAAGTGCTCAACTTGGGCCACAGAGGTGCTTCAGAGAGCTTCGTCATGGAATGTCGAACTTTAGGGGCCATACGACACCGAAATCTCATGAAAATATTGAATGTGTGCTCGAGTGTGGACTATCACGGTAACGATTTCAAAGCTCTTGTTGTACGAATACTTGGCTAATGGGAGCTTAGAGAATTGGATACACCAAGGAAACAAAGAGGACGTTGAGCATGAACATGAACATGGAAAGCCAGGACATTTGGGACTAATGCAAAGGTTAGACATTGCCATTGACATAGCTTCCGCAATTGAATATCTTCACGAGGTTTGTAGCCCAAAAATTGTACACGGAGATTTGAAGCCGAGTAATGTCCTTTTGGACAACGAGATGATGGGACGAGTTGGGGATTTCGGGCTAGCGACGATCAGCTCCGCCATGACAACAGACACCATGGACATTGACGACCGCAGTAGCTCAATGGTAGTGAGGGGTTCCATAGGCTATGTCCCTCCTGGTAAGAAAATTTTCTCATTAATTGTCTAAGTTTTATTTGTGTTGGCCTTTAGATGAAATATTTATTTTCATTGTATATTGCTTGATGTACACTATTTTAGAGTATGGCATGGGGGATATGGTATCCACACAAGGCGATATGTACAGCTACGGTATTCTTTTATTGGAAATGTTAACTGGGAGGAGACCCACGGAAGAGGCTTTCAAGGACCATTTAAATCTCCACAACTTTGTCAAGGTGGCTTTGCCAAACCGAGTGATGGAGATTGTGGACTTGAACATTTTTAATGGAGAAAGTGAGAATGACATTGAAAGGATGAGAGACCACGTTGCCTCCATCCTAAGAATCGGAATTGCATGTTCGATGGAGTCGCCGTGGGATCGAATGGACGTGACTGAAGCACTCAAGGAACTACATAAGATCCGGGCTAGGTATGGATCCAAGTAGAGGCTTGGTTGAAGCAAGTTTAGCTCTCTAGACACTTAGACTAGACTTTGTCTTAGGATTAATTTTGCTTTGAACAAGAAAAATTCCGATGGTTCTATTTTTCATCTTGGTTGTAACTCTTTTCCACTGGACCCAAAGCCGAACTCACATAGTAGTTCAATGTATGTAATCTATGTCCATCTCTATTCCCCCTCCCCTCCTTACGATCTCACTATTTTCTTTATATCAATTTCCTGTTTCTAATTTTTCCTCTTAAAGTCCATTTCTAATAATTGTCTTCAGATGCGTAATTTTTATGTATATTTATATATTATAAACGTAGGAAAATATAAAGTAGAGGTGTATCTTATAAAAGGTAATAAATTATGTCAATGCCAATTAATTTTTAAATGATAATTCATATTGTGGATTAATAGGAGAAGTAAAAGTAAAATCAATAAGATTATTAAATTTTTTCCCAAGGTTGATTTTAGGTGGCGGCTTTTTTTTTTTTTTGACAATGAGAAGATGGTCATTTTAACAATATAAAATCTTAGGTCATACATGTAGATGTTAAAAATCTGAGAATTCAATTGTGTAATTTAAATAAATTGAAGAACTACAAATGAGATTATTAATTGATTTAATATCGTGAAAAATAACAAATTATCCAAACTAATTTTTTGACCATAAAAAATCCCAAACTATAAAACAGTAATAAATTTATTTTTTGTAAGTATCCGTGTCAAATTGTTGAATTGAATGACACGTGATAGCAATTTGGGATTTTACTTTCCGTTTGTCACATATGTATCAGTTTGTAACTTTTTGTGATATTAATCCAATTTAACGTAAACTAACTAATTGTGGACTTATCCTAAATGTATTAATTTGAGGTTTTTGAAGATTTATTATAAATATATTTTAAAATTTTTCGTGGTATTTAACCTAAATTTTATTATCTCCTTCTTATAACGCGTCATCGTCTCGAAGAGCTTTTCAGTTTCTCTTCGTCGCTTCGCGTCTCTGTTTGGCTCTCTTGCCTTCGCCTCCGAAGCAGCTGCCATATTTATGCTGAGTGCCGAATTCTCCTCGCAACGGAAGTGAAAAACTGAGTGAATTGAAGCGAGGACGTTTCCAGCATGAGTGAGATGGGAAAATGAGAGCGTCCTTATGGAACGGCAACAGTTCAGGTCTTTTTCTTAGAAGCATCGTCGGCAGTGGCCATTCCCTTGCTTTAGGAGGCGTTTGGAGTCCTCTTGAGTTGCAAATCGATGTCGACGAATTCGCCGGTGGTGCGAGCGAAGGAAAAGATCGATTTGACAGAGAAGGAGAAGATGATCTTCGATAGGCTTCCCGCCACCGTTCGCCATTTTGATCTCCCTACCCAGCCGCGGGTCGCCGGTGGCTGGGCTCGTGATAAGATTGGTGTTTAAGTTCTTTTGCAGTGCTAATCGTGTAAAAGCATGTTGTTTTGTGTTTCTTTTGAAATATATTCTCCAATGACATGCTTAGTTATATCCAGTTCAATTTCTTACTTTTCCCTTCCCATAGAACGCTTTTTTTCTTTGATTAATTGGGGGTCTCTGTTTTTCTGGAGTGCGAATTTTAGAAAATGGAGTACTTCTGTTATTGTTTATGAAGTTTTGTTTCTACAATCAGTAGGAACATCGACTAATCGAGGTCTTTATTGTTGTTGTTCTATTGTTTGTTAAGGTACTGGGATTGAGACTGCATTTTTTGATTATTTAGTCATTGGGCGTTATTGTTTGCAGGGGATAACTCTATGGTGACGTACGTAATAAGTCTTCCGGTTTAGGAATGCAAATGGTTGATTTGATAATCTTTTTTAAATAGGTTTATTATTACAAGTTGCAACAATAATGTGAACTTCATAATTTCAAATGCCGCTTTTTGGGAATAATAGGTATCTGCTAGTCTTTTTGGCAATTGCCAGTGAAGTAAGATTTTTTTGTAATCCACATTAAACATACCTAAATAAAAAAGAAAAACAAGAAGTTGTACTCTTTCAAAAAGTCTACAATAGCCTATTTTCCATGGTTACTTGCCGCTTTCAGTGGTTTGTTACTCTCAGCCGCTGCCATCTCGAGCCAGTTTGGTGACCTTAGGTGTCACGTAATATTAGAGATGGACATTTAGAGATGCAAGACTCTTGATTCTTCATGATTAACTGTTTCTTTTACTTCACGAAATTTGAAGTGCTAGACATTTATATACAGTGGATTCTACATCTTGAATGTGATCTATGTGTTGGGTTTGACACGCATGTGGTTTAGGTTGTGCCAGACCCTTGTAGCTTTTAGCAAGTTTCACTGGAAACAATCCATTTCTATCTGTGTGGTCACATTGCTTTTCACTGACCTCAAAACACAACCCAAAAACTATTAAGTCAATCAAATAAGTCAAAGAAGGGTTGCAATTGCCTATCTCGTGCATATCTTATGAACTCTATATCCCTCCAAAGAAAGACTGTCGTCAGAAGTTCATCACCTCATGATTAGTAAAGCAGTCTCCCAAGAGATAAAGCCACTCTGGAGGGTATCGACACTTGCAAAATCTTTTTCATATTGAGATTAATTGACCCTCTTACGTTTATTTCTCCAAGGGCTTCGAAATATGATTAAGTGAAGAACAAATGGTTCACTTTAAGTGGAATAAGGAGTGTGCAGGATGAAGTATGTGCTTTTGATAATACCCTTTTCTGCTCCATATTTTGGCCCTTGATTTTTTTTTTTTGTTTTTTGGTCTCATTATCTGGCAGGTCTACTGTCTTCATGAGCTCTGTAGAAGGGCTTTTCTTTTTCGTCTCCTGCAATTCTTCCTTAACTTGTTTTTGTATGTTAGTCATGAAATATGGTTTTTTTGGCATGGTTGAATTTGGAACTTCTTATACATGAATATTTGCCCATATTGTCTGATTGAATTAGGTTGTGGTATATTATTGTGGCAGATGCTGTCTCCATTCTGATTGGGTATTTGAAGACTTTTTTTTTTTTATATAAATTTAGTTTTGCAGCGACCCAGACCAGTTGAAACATCTGGAAACAGCGAGGAGGCGCCTCTATGATATATGGATAGATTTTGTGAACTCAAGGTCTGAAAAGTACGGTGAGAATAGCTGCATTCCCACCTAGTTGGTATGCAGTAGTACAGCTGTTAATTCATCTGTCGTATGTTTTCTTTCCACCTGTATCTTATTATCTTGTTTAGTCAGGGCTTACTAGACGGTATCATTACCAGTAAATAGCAAAAATAGTTTTCAGCTCTTTCGGGAAGTTTCTTTTTTAAGGGAAAGAAAGACAAGCAAATTAGTTAGGTGGTATCAATAGGGCAGCTGCTTGCGTGCTCTATGGTGGTACCCGTACTTAAGGAATGCAAGTGTACAAATGACAAGTATGTGGCTCATAATCAACAGTAAAGTGACTTGAATTCTGACGATCAAATGTCTATTCTTGAACTGTCTTGGTCCAGGAACTTTCTTCTAAACTATTTTTCTTTCTTTTGCTAATTCACTCGAGAGACTTGTTGAACAAACGTTGTTTTCTTGAAAGTGGCGAGTATATCATCAAAGATAAGAGGGCCTAAAAATCATCATGAAAGCTAAATGCAACGAGCTCAAGGCCTTTTACATTTTGTGTCCATGGCCATTCATTTGTGACATTAGCAGAGTGTTTTCTCTTAGATTGTTACTGCTTGGAGCATATTTTTTTTATTTATGGCTTTGTCCTCTCTCTCCATGCACTGCTGCTTCCAATGTGATTGCGCTTTTGTTCGACTATTTATGACCAGAAAATCTTGCCAGTTTCTTGGTTTTTACTTTTGTGAATGGTCGTCAAATTTGACTTATCTTATAGGATTTTGGCACTGCTGTAGAGGATGCTTACAGAAGGGATTTAACTATAGACAGGTGTCTCTTCTGCTTTATGTAACTGATAAATTGCTCTTGAATCAAAATGTTGATTGCATCAGATTCTGTTTATCTCAAAACAATTCATTGCTTAGTTTTAGGTGGTATTTGATCTAACAACTGTTAGTTAAACATATTTTGAATGCATCAAATCATTCTATTACTCTATAATTGATACATAACAAATTTTTCTGTTACCCTATCCAACCGTATTTCTGGTTACTAATAGCAGGACATAGTCTGCTCTTCCGCGAAGTATATGTAGCTTGAAACTTACTGCCTGTTGATAATTTAATTCCAATTAACTAGATGACGATTACAGAGGAATTGCTGGTTGTTTTGATTTTCTGGTCAGCTGGCAAGAAGTCATGGAATGTACAGTCTTTCATATCTTTATTTGGATCTCTCTCTCTTTTTTAGCTAATAAAGTGGTTTAGCACCACATGCCTTTCATTGGTTTGTGAAATTTGTATGTTAATGAAGTTGGATTCTGAAGACTATAATCCACTCTCTATTTTAAACATGACTGGACATCTAGATAACAGTTGCTTCTTTATATGTTTAAGATATGAAGTTTGTTTTCTTCAATCTGCTTCTGTACTTCAAACAGCTTGCTACTCTTATTTGTATCATTCCTCTCTATATTGGTCCAGTCGTTTGATGACCTAAATTTTTATCTGACAGCATGTTTTACAATATCAACACCAGCTCAGTTGAAGATTTAACTGGGAGAGGATAGAATAGATTTTTTGACTTGATTTTCTTTTTGTGAGACCTTTTTGTGGAATTATACTATATTAATTCTTCTGCTTTTTGAATTTTTGTTCACTGTACAGGGATTGATGATCTTAAATCAGGAAAAATTTTGACACTTCTAGCCCCAAAGGAAATGTTTCTGGATGATCCTCTGCGTGTTCTTCGTGCTGTTCGCTTTGGTGCTGTTTTATTTAAATTTTGTTGAGCTTCTGTTTCTTGTGTTTATTTAGTTCTGGATATTCTTATTCAGTGTGCCTGAGACCATTTATAATGCGACCCATTGCTATTTGTTTGTTAGTAGAACAAATGGATGTATAATGTATATAAACATGGGAAGTTCTATTGTATCTTTGTCAATGCCATAGCTTGTTGCCTTTGGACTAGTTGCATGAAATTGTGTTAAGAGTTGCATGTGACAGTCTAATACACATGCATAAAACAAATGCCATCCTCCTTCTATTCACTTCCTTTTTCTGTACAAATGGATGTATTACGTGGGTAAACATGTGACTGCATAGGTAGGTAAAAGGTTTTAATCAAGAAAGTAATGATCGCATGAAAGATATACCTACAATAGAGTGTGCTAGAACCATGAGCCTACCGTTTGTACTTTATGTATGATTCTTTCTTTCGAAGACTCTTGGATCCTCTTGCATCCTCACAATCCCTGAATTGGGAATGCTTAATGATTTCATTATTAGATGAGCTTTGTAAACCTTGCATTTTCGCAGCTCATCCTACAAAGAAGCTTTCTTTTTTTTTTTTTTTTTCATTCTTCTGCCATGTAATGTGGATGCTCACTTTTCTTTAATTTGTACAAGAGTTTTGCAAGATCAAAACGGAGCTTTCTGCTATTTTATCTATTGTCTGGTCATCTTTGTGCCTCCATGTTCATAATCTTGTGTTTATTTCAGGCGCAAGGTTCAGATTTACGTTGGATGAAGAGCTGAAGAGAGCTGCCGCATCCAATGATGTCAAAGATGCACTTGTAGCTAAAATCAGTAGAGAGCGCATTGGAACAGAAGCATGTGTCTATAACATTCCTCTATTGGCTGCTTTATCTCATATAAATGTTTTATGGTGGAAGTTCTTGTATGTGGTCTTTATTTTTCTCTCAACATTTTTATAAGATTTGTATTTTCCGTTTGAATGTTACTTCTCATTGATGAGATGGGATCAATGTTTTTCCCCTTCTTCGGTATGGCAGGTTGATCTGATGATATCACGCAATGAACCAATTAAAGCTATTGCTTACATCTATGAGTTACAAGTGTTTTGGGTTGTCTTCAGTCTACCTCATGAACATGAACCGACATTGCCAGAAGAGTGCGATGGGTTGGTTTGTTGGATTGGGTTCACAACTGACCATTTCTCAAAGAGTAATTCACGCCTCTAATGTTAAAAACCGATGGTTTTGGACTCACGGAGTGACAATATATCAGGTGAGAAGTAAACCTTCTTGTAAAAATAGGATTTTGTAATTAAGTCAATGTGAAATTACTGAAAAAATAAATGAGGAATAATAAAAGACCCAAAGGTTTACGTGATTCAATAATCCGAGTGTCGGCATTTACATCTATAGGGAGAGCCAGTAGCATAAATTTGCTATAATAGAAGAAACGGAGTTACAAAATTGCTCAACACACTTAAGTGTTCTCATGCCTAAAATTAAATTAAACCAAGGTATTAACAAATAAATAACTCATTTTGGATGTGAAAAATTCACAGCACAAATTATACGCTTTGTTCCGCGACCAATTAGGAGCTCTCTTTGAAAAAAATCAAGGACTACGTTTGTTCTTGATTTCCTTTCTTCGCGGCATGGCTTTCCAAGAAGTCACTGGCTTTCCCGCATGATCACTATGTGTTTTGCAGCCCTGCCATCAAATCCTCCATTTTGACGTGTGTGCCCCTTTCTTTGGTTCTGGCCAATCTTGGTAGTACTTTACTTTTAAAGTCCAACTCTTGGTTTGGGTTAAACTTGCATAATGGGTCGGATTTCGCCATGTAAAAAGGTGTATTTTGACTAATGGAAACGCATATGCTTTTGAAGGTCTTCATTTCTTATTTAGTTCAATCTGAAAGAGACTTTGCTTGCAACTTGTTAGGACATAGAACCCACTCACAATGGAAAAGCATATGGCAATTATGATCCTATTTTTCTGCGCCCATCTCCCATTATGGACGAGCCCAGCGATGGAAACTAACCATACGGATCGACTCGCTTTAATCTACTTCAGAGACAGTGTGGATGAGGATCCACTCGGAGTCCTGAGCTCGTGGAATGCTTCTTCTCATCATTGTGAGTGGCAAGGTGTTGTATGCGGTAGACGACATCCTAAAAGGGTCGTGTCCCTTAACTTGACGTCGAAAGGCTTGGGTGGTCTTCTATCACCTCATGTCGGAAACCTCTCTTTCTTGAAAAGCCTCATTCTACTAAACAACAGCTTTCATGGCGAAATTCCACAAAGCATTGGCCACTTGTTTCGCCTTCGCCATCTCATTCTTAGTAACAACTCATTTGGCGGACCAATGCCTACTAATCTTTCTCAGTGCTCAAACCTTGAGATTTTGAATCTCATTGATAACCAACTCGTGGGCAAAATTCTTGATGATCTTGGTTCCTTGTCAAAGCTTTGAATTTTATATTTGGCTAGTAATAGTCGTACAGGATCTATTCCTCATTCTATTAGGAATCTCTCCCAACCTTATGCTCATTCTATCATGGGAATGGGTTGCAAGGAGAGATTCCGGAGGCGTTATCTAAACTTCATGGTTTGGGCTTTAGTCAATTGGCGTTTAACCAACTCATCGGTGAGATCCCTCCAGCAATCTTCAACATCTCGGACATTTTCTATTTTAGTGCCAAGGGCAATCAATTGAGAGGGAGCATTCCCCTTATACGGGCGATACTCTTCCTTCTCTCATTGGTCTTGATTTTAGGTGCAATTTGTTTACAAGCGTTATACCTCCGTCCTTATTTAATGCCTCTGGCCTTCAAAACGTCAACTTTGGCCAAAATAGTTTTCACAGATCGATGCCTGCAAATCTTGGAAGGCTGAAAGCTCTTGAAGTAACGTCCCTTGGTTTTTACCATTTGTGAGATGACATCAGTTTCATTACCACGTTGACTAATTGTTCAAGGCTGGAAATTATATGGGTGAGCGTCAATTTTCTTGAAAGTCCGTTGCCGAATTCCATAGGCAATCTTTCTAACAATGTTATAGTAATTTCTATGTCGTCCAACACAATGTATGGAACCATTCCTCCAGGTATTGGCAATCTCTTCAACCTGTCCTATCTTGACTTATCAAACAATTCGTTAGGTGGTCGTGTTCCCTCTTGTATTGGAGCACTCCATAACTTGATTGAATTGTACTTAAGCAGAAACATGCTAATAGGAGAGATTCCATCATCGATCGGCAATTTGACGTTATTGAATCGCCTTAACTTGCCGTTCAACGACTTCTATGGGGAAATGCCACAGAGCCTTGGTAATTGTAGGCAGCTAATTGAGCTTGAGCTTTCCAATAATAATCTAAGTGGTTCAATCCCATGGGAGGTTCCTGGCCTTTCTACCATTTCGATTATATTTAGCTTAGCGCATAACCATTTGAGTGGATCTCTTCCATTTCAAGTTGGGTCCTTGACCAATCTTGTCGAATTGGATCTATCTTACAATAAGTTGACGGGACCAATTCCTAGCTCCATGAGCAAGTGCTTGCTATTAGGGCGGCTCAGCTTAGCAGCCAATTCCTTTCATGGTGAAATTCCTCCAGCTTTAGGTACATTACGGGGCTTACAAGAGTTGGATATTTCCCATAACGACTTATATGGTGAAATCTTGAGCTTTCTTTCTCAACTTACTGATCTAAAGTACTTGAATCTATCTTCAAACAAGCTTGAAGGAGAAGTTCCGAAGCAAGGAATATTTCTCAATGCTAGTGCAGTGTTTGTTTTTGAAAATAAGAATCTTTGTGGAGGTATTGCAGAACTAAACCTTCCTTCTTGCAAATCGAATACCTCCAAACCATTACAAACCAAAAAAGTTAGAGTAATTGCCACAGTGGTGGCCATCTTGTCATATTTCATTTTGTGTCTTTGCCTATTTATCTTTTGGTATCGGAGAAAGAAGTCGAAAAAAAATACCTCTTCGACTGAATTGCCATTTGAACACAAATTTTCAATGGTCTCTTATGAGGAGCTCTTTAGAGCCACAGATGGATTCTCTAAGAACAATGTGATCGGTAAAGGGAGATATGGTATCGTCTATAAAGCAACCACACAAGAAGGTGGCTGGGTGGCAGCTAAAGTGCTTAACTTGGGCCATAGAGGTGCTTTGAAGAGCATCATCTCGGAATGTCGAACCTTAGGGGCCATAAGACACCGAAATCTCGTGAAGATATTGAATGTGTGCTCAAGCGTGGACTATCACGGCAACGATTTCAAAGCTCTATTGTATGAATACATAGCTAATGGGAGCTTAGAGAGTTGGATACACCAAGGAAACAAAGAGGATGTTGATCATAAACATGAACATGGAAAGCCAGGACATTTGGGACTGATGCAAAGGATAGACATTGCTATTGACATAGCTTCCGCAATCAAATATCTTCACAGGGATTGCAACCCAAAGATTGTACACGGAGATCTGAAGCCGAGTAACGTCCTTCTGGACAATGAGATGATGGGACGAGTTGGGGATTTCGGCCTAGCAACGATTAGCTCTGCTGTGACAACAGAGGCCGTGGACATTGACGACCATAGTAGCTCAGTGGCAGTGAGGGGTTCCGTAGGCTATGTCCCTCTTGGTAAGAAAATTTTCTCATTAATTGTCTAAGTTTTATTTGTGTTGGCCTTTAGATGAAATATTTATTTTCATTGTATATTGTTTGATGCACACTATTTTAGAGTATGGCATGGGGGACATGGTATCCACACAAGGCGACGTGTATAGCTATGGTATTGTTTTATTGGAAATGTTAATTGGGAGGAGACCCACGGAAGAGGCTTTCAAGGACCATTTAAATCTCCACAACTTTGTCAAGGTGGCTCTGCCAGATCGAGTGATGGAGATTGTGGACTCGGCCATTTTTAATGAAGAAAGTGAGAATGATGTTGAGAGGACGAGAGATTGTATTGCCTCCGTCTTAAGGATTGGAGTTGCATGTTCGATGGAATCACCGCAGGATCGGATGGACGTGGCCGAAGCCCTAAAGGAATTGCATAAGATCCGGGCTAGGTATGGATCCAAGTAGAGGCTTGGTTGAAGCAAGTTCAACTCCCTGACACTTGGACTAATCTTTATCTTAAGATTAATTTTGCTTTTTGAACAAGAAGATTTTGGATGGTACTATTCTTTATCTTGGTTTTAACTTTTTTCCACTTGGCCGAAAGCTAAACTCATATGCTAGTTAAATTTATGCAATCTATCTCCATCTCTATTCCCCCTCCCCTCTTTACGAACTCACTTCTCTTTATATGAATTTTCTGTTTCTAAATTTTCCGCTTAAAGTCCATCCCTAATAATTTTCTTTAGATGCATTATTTTAATATATATTTATAGATTTATAAATGTAGAGAAATATAAAGTACAGATGTATCTTATAAAAGGTAATAAATTATATCAATGCCTATTAATTTTTAAATGATAATTCATATTGTGGATTAATGGGAGAAGTAAAAGTAAAGTCAATGAGATTATTTTATTTCGCCAAGTTTGATTTTAGGTGGCAGCTTTTTTTTGTACTTTTGTATTTTTTGTTGTAATGGGAGGATGATCTTTTTAACAATATAAAATCTTTAGGTTATACACTTAGATGTTAAAAATTTGAGAATTCAATTGTACAATTTAAATAAGTTAAAAAATTAACAATAACATTATTAATTTTAGGATTAATATCACGAAAAATCATGAATTAATATATACGTGATAAATTTACCCAACTTGATTTATTGACTATAAAAAACTTCAAATCGTATATTTATGACAAATTTATCTTTCGTTTTGTTAAATTTTATTGTCAAATTGCTTAATTGGATGATTTGACCGATTTGTCTTTTTAGCATCCATTTATTATATGTGTGCCGATTTATAATTTTTTATGATATGAACTAAATTTAATGGAAATTAATGAAAGATAAATTCGTCACAAGTGTATGGTTTGGAGTTTTTGGTGGATAAAAAATTAACTTGAAATAAATTTATTATAGGTATACCAAACTGAAATTTTTAATGAATCAAAAAATTAATTTGTATTAATGTTAACGATTTGAGATTTTTGGTGTTGTCAATCCAAAATTTTATTGTGGCTTTCTTATCACGCGTCATCGTCTGGAAGTCGTCATCTCTGGGCGTCGGTCTGTCTCTCCCGCCCTCGCCGTTGCGCTTCTGCTCAGCCCATCGTCGCCGTGTCGCCTTCACTCGGCACTGTCTAATTCCCGCCTTCGCCTCCGAAGCAGCCGCCATGTTTATGCTTTCAACGCCTCCAGATACTCCTCATCGCCTCCTCTCTCTCTCTCTCTCTCTCTCTCTACTCGGACATGCTCCGGAGGCTTTTCGCCTGCGGAGTAGGCTCGGCGGTCGTTAAATATATAAAATTGATCCTTAGCATCATACAGTGCACTCGTGGAAAATTGAAGCTTTGTTTCGGCTTATTAGAGTTGCGATACTAGATTGTGAAGGGAAAAGGAATTCGGTTTTTTACCCTCCCCTCGCGAGCGCCGAATTCTCCTAGCGACGGAAGGGAAAAATCGAGTGAATTGAAGCGAGGACGTTTCCAGCATGAGTCCCGGTCGTATTGAACGGCAACGGTTCCGGTCTTTTTCTTAAGAGCATCGCCCGTAGTGGCGATTCTCTTGCTTTATGAGGCGTTTGGAGTCCTCTCGAGGCGCGAAACCTGACTAAAACAGTAGGGCTCTTGAGTTGCAAATCGATGTCGACGAATTCGCCGGTGGTGCGAGTGAAGGAGAAGATCGATTTGACAGAGAAGGAGAAGATGATCTTTGATAGGCTTCTCGCCACCGTTCGCCATTTTGATCTCTCTACCCAGATGCGGGTCGCTGGTGGCTGGGTCCGTGATAAGGTTGGTGTATTTGCTAGTGCAGTAGGGTGTTCACTTTGATGTGCCTTTAAGTTCTTTTACGGTACTAATCGTGTAAAAGCATGTCGTTTCTGTGTTTCTTTCGAGATATTTTCTCCAATTACATGTTTAGTTATATCCAGTTCAAGTTCTTACTTTCATTTCCCATCAAACGCGTTTTTAATTTGTTTGATTGGGGGTTTTTGTTTCTTCGGAGTGCGAATTTTAGAAAATGCAATACTTTTGTTATCACTTATGAAGTTTTGTTTCTAATCAGTTGGAAGATCGAGTAATTGAGGTCTTTTAATTGTTGTTCTATTGTTTATTAAGGTACTGGGATGAGACTGCATTTTTTTGATTATTTAGTCAATGGGCGTTATTATTTGCCGGTGATAACTCTCTACTGATTTACATAATAAATCTTCAAGTTTAAGAATGCGAATGGTTGATTTGACAGTCTTTTTTGAATAGATTTAGTATTACAACTTACAACAGTAATGTGAACTTCATAATTTCCAAGGCTGTTTTTGGGAAAAATAAGCATCTGCTAGTTTTTTTGGCAATTGCCTCGGCAGTCAGCGCTATTAGCCAGCGAAGTAAGATGTTTTCCTAATCCACATGAAAAGTACCTCAATACAAAAGAAAAACAAGAAGATGTTCTCTTTTAAAAAGCCTACAGTGGCCTATTTTCCATGAGTACTTGCCGTTTTCAGAGGTTTATTACTCTCAGCCTCTGCCATTTCGAGCCAGTTGGGTGCCCTTAGGTGTCACATAATATTAGTGATGGACATTTAGACAGGTGAATTTACTTCTATGAAGAGTTATGATTCCCTTGGGACCACATTTATGAGTTACTCTCTCATGTATATGCTACTGATTACTAACTTTGCATTCCAATATCATCACTAGAACCTGTTTTTGGGTGGTGATGCTCCTTTGTCCCAAACCTTAACAAATAGGACCTTTCCCAGCCTTCGACAAGATGCCAGGGTAATTATTTGAGTAGAGAATGATTATGTGTGCCTAGAAAGCCCGCAGGATGCTTTCAAACTGTTATAAATGATTTAATGTCTGTCATTTTTAGCAAATTTTTTTGCTCAGAATCATCTATCATGGTCAAGCTGGAATGATTTAAAGAGAAACAATACAATTATTGTACTTGAGTCGATGTGAATGACATTGTGAAAAATGGTGGATTTGTCGTGTTAAACCTATTCTTTGAAAAAGATGATAAACAAATTCACGTTATCTCATCTTTACAGCTTCTAGGGAAAGAGTGTTATGATATTGATGCTGCACTCAATGACATGTTGGGTTGTACATTCGTGGATAAGGTTACCCAATATTTGGCGTCAACAGGGGAAAGAGGCACGAGGTCTGGCTGTTATCCCAGGTATCTCTTCTGCTTTATGTAACTGATAAATTGCTCTCGAATCAAAATGTTAATTGCATCAGATTCTGTTTATCTCAAAACAATTCATTGCTTTGCTTTAGGTGGTATTTGATCTAACACACGTTAGTTAAATATATTTTGAATGTATCAAATCATTCTATTACTCTATCATTGATAAATTACAAATTTTTCAGTCACCCTATCCAACCTTATTTCCGGTTACTAATAGTGGACATAGTCTGCTCTTCTGCGAAGCATTTGTAGCTCGAAACTTACTGCCTGTTGATCATTTAATGCCAATTAACTAGATGACAATTAAAGAGGAATTGCTGGTCGTTTAAATTTTCTGGTCAGCTGGCAAGAAGTCATGGAATGTACAGTCTTTCATATCTTTATTTGGATATCACTGTCCCTTTTTTTAGCTAATAAAGTGGTTTAGCACCACGTGCCTTTCATTTATTTATGAAATTTGTATGTTAATGAAGTAGGATTCTGAAGACTATAATCCACTCTCTATTTTAGACATGACTGGACATCCAGATAACACTTACTTCTTTATATGTTTAAAATATGACGTTTGTTTACTTCAATCTGCTTCAGCTTGCTACTCTTATTTGTATTGTTCTTGTCTACATTGGTCCAGTTGTTTGATGACCTAAATTTTATCTGACGTCATGTTTTACAATATCAGCACCAGCTCAGTTGAAGATTTAACTGGGAGAGGTTAGAATAGATCTTTTGACTTGATTTTCTTTTTGTGAGACCTTTTTGGGGAACCATACTATACCAATTCTTTTGCTTTTTGAATTTTTGTTCGCTGTACAGGGATTGATGATCTTAAATCAGGAAAAATTGTGACACCTCTAGCCCCAAAGGAAATGTTTCTGGATGATCCTGTGTGTGTTCTTCGTGCTTTTCACCTTGGTGCTGTTTTATTGAATTTTCTGTTGAGCTTTTGTTTCGTGTGTATATTCAGTGTCACGCCCGATCCTCGAACGCGTGCCTATCCCTCACCTGATTGATTAATAGCGATGTTCCAGGACACATCGTCGACCCTATTCATTTATATTACGTATGCGGAAGTATATAGAAAATCCCCAGACAATAAAACAATGGGATAGAAAAGTAGGGCCATATTTTTCATAACTTAATAATCACAACTACACTTTTATACAATACAAACCGCATAGTATATAATACAATACTATTTATAGAAGTCTGATCTATCACACATTAGTTCACAACTTCAGGTTTGCAAAACAGGATAGGATTTCAGTCCTCATCTGGATCATACTCTGGATTATCATCGGGATCCTCTTCTGACTCCTCCTCAAGCTCTTCTTCTTCTTCACACTCCTCATCGGGGTCTTCCAACTCCGGTTCCTCCTCCTTAGGCTCCTTCTCTGGCTCTTCTTCCCATGGCTCATCCTGTTCAACAATTTCCCCTTCCTCTTTACTCTAATTAGCACCCTCGGCTAAATACACGGGAGTACCAACATCATTCTCAAGATTCGGGTCCTTTACATCTGCCACCAATTCATCCTTAGGATCTGCTGTCCCCTTTCCAAAGGCTGCCTCCAGAACGAACATAGGCACATCACCTTTCGGCATGGGACCCTCTCTTCGCCCATGATGATACTCACGATACTACGATCGATACTCGTGGGGCCTCAAGCTGTCATTACCCACGTCAACCCAGACGGTTGACTTGACTAGTACATACTCTAGTCCCTCGGGGTGGGGGTGTATCGGAAAGTTATACGCTATCTTGGTGACCTCTTCAGGAATGCCATAATGCATGGGAGAACGAGGAAGTGGAGGTGCTGCCATCTACGGGCCTGAAATGTTGTCCCATATCGGGATGAGACTATGTTTTAGTAAGTTCTATCCCACTAAGACCCGATTAGGAAGTCAGTACACCTTAGGCTGCCTAAGCACAACATAAGTCAGAGGACTTACCTTGGCCCCAGTTTCCTTCCTGCAAATTAGTATATTTCAAATATACATCAATCACATCTGTTCACTCAAACAGATCGAACTATCGATCAATTGACCTCGTTGATTACATGTTAGTCAGACCATTTCCCGATCATTTTAAATAACACCATATATTTTCCAGGATGTTATATCTAGTTATCGAGCTACGTGCATTCTTAAAGGCGATGTACTTAGTCACCAAGTCACGTGTATTCTCTGAGATGACATGCCTAGTCACTGAGCCACGTGCATTCTCCGAGGCGAGGTACTCAATCACCGAGCCACGTGTATTCTCTGAGGCGATATATCCAAATTGCCGAGTCACGTGCATTCTTCGAGGCGATGTACTAAATCATCAAGCCACGTGCATTCTCCTAGGTGACATCCAATCACTGAGCCATGTGCATTCTCCGAGATGATATACCTAAATCACCGAGCCACGTGCATTATCCGAGGTGATGGATCAACTCAACAAGTCACGTACATTCTCCAATTCAGTACCACAATTTTCCATTTTTGGAATAATTATCCACCAACACAATTTCTTTCAATTTGCACACTTAGGTACTCAAATAAATAAACAGAGAGCACCACTGCAATCAGCACGAAATTCCGGTCACCGGCTATCCCGATTTAATTTCCGGAAAAATAAATAAATACAAATTAATTAATAAATAGCAATAAATCCAACTTAGGCCTGTAATGTCTAATTGGACTCCGAAACGGACCCGGAAAATTTCCAAGGTTCGTGCAATAAATAATAGAACCTATCTACTCGCTAATTACACTAACCATTTGCCTAACATGCATAGATAAATCCCTAATTTAATTATTCTAATATAATTTATCCACAAAATTGCACTTAATTAAATCCAATCAACCCCTAAGCATCATTAGCAAACTAAGAAGGGATTAGTGAGTTAAACTCACTTGATTAGCGAGTCGAGCGGTTCCAAACGTCGGGAATGTCGCAAGGGTCACTTTTCTTCAAAGCGGGCCTAGAAATCGAGGCTCGAAACCACCTCAAAATGGGCCTGACACCTTGTTGGAAACCCACTGTTTTCCCCCTATGATTTGAGCTGCAAACAAGAGAAATGAAGCTGGTTTGGTGTGGGAATGGCGATGGTGGACTGGTGAATGGCTTGGCGAGGTAATCGGCGGTCGAAAATGGGTCTACGGCGGCCAAATGACCTTTGGCTTGGCTTGACTAGCAGCTGAGATGGCGGAACAAGTTGTTGGAATGGCGAGAGGCACGGCAAGGGCGACGGCGCGCGAGCGGCTCTCGTGGGTGGTGGCGTGCGGACACGGTGTTTGTGCAGCGGTCTTGGCGGCAACAAGCTTGCTTCGGCTGCTTCTTCGGTGGCTATGGTGGTCGAACAAGCTGGGAGAAGGGAAGAGTGAGGGGTTTGGCCGGCCAAGGGAGGAGAGGGGGATGGATAAGGAGGTGGGGAGACAAGGGCTCCACCATGGGCTATTCTTCCACACCATGGTCTCCTTGACCATTCTTGGCCATGCATATCACCCTTGGCTCTCAATGAGCCATCCATTCTCACTTTGCAACTTTGATTTGGTCCATTTTGGCTAGGCCAATGGGGGGCTACGAATTTGGAAGCTTTGGCCTCAATTCGGACACTTAATCTCATTCAATTCAATTCTATTTGGCCTCAACAAATTCAATTAACCCTCCATTGATCCTTTCAGCATTTTTCCTCACTCACACAATCCACTTGATTCTCAAATTTGCGATCAAAATGGTCCCTGCCCTTTTTCTGTACAAAAATGACATTGCGACGACTTTTTCCCAAACAGTCTCAGGTTTCAGAAAAATCTTCTAAGACTGAGTTGACGCTCCTAAAATTTATTGTGACATGATAGAATCTTCAATTTCTGAAATCGAACTCGAATTTGCTGTTAATTTCCATTCGGCGCGTTTTTAGCGTGATTTAGGCTACTGGGTAACTTTCAGAACTTTTCAATGCAAATGACCCGTGGTCGATTTTCTTTGAGCCACAATGAACCTACTTTACTCATTGGTGACTCTCGGTTGTCGTGAAAATCTCGAGAATTCAAATACGAATACAGGGTACCAAAACAATAAAAAAATTAATCTAGTGCCGGTCGACGAGAATTTTCCAATTTAGTGGTGTCACCCACGATTAGCCACATATTTTAGTCGAACCGATCTATCTCTGATTTCAAATCGATTTTATACTGTACTGTAATGGCCTCTAAAGATGAGCACGGTTGAGAAGCCGATTTTTGATCGAATTCTCAAGTCTATTTGTCTTAAAGTCTTTAATGGTTTCCTTAGATAGTCTAGTTATCTCGAGAGTGATCAGTTCTGAGAACAGCCCTATAGGCGCGTCAATGAAATGCCCGATTTATTCAGTAAAAGACAGAATTGAAAATCTGGGATGTCACATTTAGTTATGGATATTCTTATTCAATGTGCTTGAGACCATTTATAATGCAACCCATTGCTATTTGTTTGTCAGTAGAACAAATGGATGTAATATGTATATAAACATGGGAAGTTTTATTGTATCTTCATCAATGCCATAGCTTGTTGCCTTTGGACTAGTTGCACGAAATTGTGTTAAGAGTTGCATGTGACAGTCTGAATACACATGCATGCACCAAATGCTGTCTTTCTTCCATTCTTGTTAATGCCATAGCTTGTTGCCTTTGGACTAGTTGCATTAAATTGTGTTAAGAGTGGCACGTGACAGTTTCAATACACATGCATGCACCAAAACCTGTCTTCCTTCTTTTCACATCCCTTTTCCGTACATATGGATGTATTACGTGGGTAAACATATGATTGGATAGGTAGGTAGAAGGTTTTAATCAGGAAAGTAATGATTGCATGAAAGACATACCTACAATAGAGCGAGCTAGAACCATGAGCCTAATGTTTGTACTTTATGTATGATTATTTTCTTTCAAAGACTCTTGGATCCTCTTGCATCCTCACAATCCCTGAATTGGGAATGCTTAATGATTTTATTCTTAAATGAGCTTTGTAAACCTTGCGTATTTGCAGCTCATCCTACAAAGAAGCTTTCTTTTTTTCCAATCTCCTGCCTTGTAATGAGGATGCTCATTTTTATTTAATTTGTACAAGAGTTTTGCGAAAATAATATCATTAACAGTAAATAGCAAAAATAGTTTTCAGCTCTTTCGGGAAGTTTCTTTTTTAAGGGAAAGAAAGACAAGCAAATTAGTTAGGTGGTATCAATAGGGCAGCCGCTTGCTTACTCCATGGTGGTACTCGTACTTAAGGAATGCAAGTGTACAAATGACAATTATGTGGCTCATAATCAATAGTAAAGTGACTTGATTTCTGACAATCACATGTCTATTCTTGAATAGTCTTGGTCCAGGAGCTTTCTTCTAAACTATTTTTCTTTCTGTTGCTAATTCACTCGAGAGACTTGTTGAACAAACGTTGTTTTCTTGAAAGTGTCGAGTATATCATCAAAGATAAGAGGGCTTAAGAATCATCATGAAAGCTAAATGCAATGAGCTCAAGGCCTTTTACATTTTGTGTCCATGGCCATTCATTTGTGACATTAGCAGAGTGTTTTCTCTTAGATTGTTAATGCTTGGAGCAAATTTTTGTTTATTTATCGCTTTGTCCTCTCTCTCCATGCACTGGTGCTTCCAATGTGATTGCGCTTTTGTTCAACTATTTATGACCCGAAAATCTTGCTGGTTTCTTGGTTGTTACTTTTGTGAATGGTTGTCAAATTTGACTTATCTTACAGGATTTTGGCACTACTGAAGAGGATGCTTACAGAAGGGATTTAACTATAAATAGGCGTCTCTTCTGCTTTATGTAACCGATAAATTGCTCTTGAATCAAAATGTTGATTGCATTAGATTCTATTTATCCCAAAACAATTCATTGCTTAGTTTTAAGTGGTGTTTGATCTAATAACTTGTTACAACTTGATTTTTTGATTTTGTTTTCGATTGATTGAGTTGGGTTTTTCATTGACGCGCCTATGGCCTTTTTCTCTTAGTTGGCCACTCACGAGATAACTAGTCTATCTGGTGAAGTTGTTAAGCGATTTTAATGCAACAGACTTGAGAATTTGACTAGGAATCGACTGCTTGACCGTGCTAATCTACAAGGGTCAATATGGCACTGTCAAAATCGATCAGAGACCGGAGATAGGTTGTTTCGACAGAGATATGTGATTAAAGTGTGGGTGATTCCACATAATTGCAAAATTCTCGTCAAACGGCACTAAATCGATTTTTCTGTCGTTTCTATACCCTGTGTCTGTATTTGAAATCTCGAGATTTTCATAATTGTTAAGAGTCGCCAATGAGTCGAAAATGTACAAATGTGGCTTGAAAATAATCGACCATGGGTCAAATGCGTTAAAAATTCTTAAAAGTTACCTGGTAGGTTATGTCACAATAAAATCGCGCGTGATTGAAATTAATTGCGAAATTGAACCCGATTTCAGAAATTGAAAGTTCTGTCACGTCATTATTTATTTTAGGAATGTCGACTCATCCTCCGAAGATTTTTTGGTAAACTCAAGTTTTTGGTGAAAAATCAAATTTAGGCGTTTTTGGACCGGGAAAATTAGAGGAATGTTTTTTTGTGGATTTTTACCGTTCAAGATGGTTCAATTGATGAGAAAAATTGAGGAATGGAGTGTGGGCACTTACTTGGGCATTGTGTCACTTGAATTGGATTGAATTGGAGGGGAAATGTTGCAAATTCGTAAGCCAAGGTGGGCAGCAACTTTTGGAACATTTGGGAGGCTTGTTGGAAAGTTTGGTGAAGGAAATTGGCTGAGGATGGGGCAGCAACAAGTGGGGGCCTTGTGATGATGGTTTTGTGATATTTTAGAAGACTTTGGAGGCCTTGGTGGTTCCCCTTCAAGCTATAGCCCTTCTTCTTCCTTCTTGCCTATCCTTTCTCCATGGTTGTTGTTTGAGCTCAAGAAAACCAGAGAAAGTCAGCCAAGAGCTAACAGCAGCTCGTTGACCCCCCTTACTGCCTGTTCGAGCTGCCGCTGCCGCTCGGAGCCATCGTGCCGTCCCCTGCTTGCCCGTCATGCTCGCATGCTGTCCCCGCGAGCCCAGCTTGCCGTCTCGAGCCAGCTTTGCCGTCCAGGCCGTCGTCTAGTCGCCATTCGCCACCCCCAAGCCATCGGACTCCCGTCGCTCACTTCCCTAGACCCACCGTTGCCGCCGTCGCCGCCTAGCTCCACCCACCGAGCCTTTGACCAGCCCTCTCAACCCAAAGCAGAAGTCGAAACCTTAGCCTAGCAAAGGCTTGCGGGCTGTTTTTCGGGCTCGTTCGGACCTCGTTAGACGTCGTCGTGGACCCGAGTGTCGCTCGTCGTCGCGCCGTCGCGGTGAACTCACCGGCTCACTAATCCGGTAAGTTTACTTACTAAACTCTGCTTAGGGAGTTAATGATACTTAGTGGGTAATTAGATTAGGCTAAGTATGGTTTATGTGGTTAGTTAGTTTAAATTAGTGATTTAGTTAATTAATTTGGCTAATTAGGTGGTTAGTTTAGATTATTTAAGGGTTAATTAGATTGCATTATTTAATTAATATGGTGCATTATTTTTCTAGGCCCGTTTAGGTGGTTAAATTAGGGTTTAAAGCTTAATTATGCATTTATTGAATTAAATTGCATTTATTTAATTAATTTTGTAATTTATTTAATTATTTAATATTTTTCGAAAATTATACTAGGATAACCCGTAGCTGGAATTTCGTCCCGATTGCTGTTGTGTGATTAGTTTGTGCAATTGAATGATAATTTGTGCAATTGAGTGGTGATTGTGATTTTTGATTAATTATTTCAAAATTGTGAAATTTTGATATTTAATTAGAAAATCTCGGGTGTTGGGTTTTTGACACCAAAAATGTTTTTAATTACTATATTAACTAGTGAGATTTTAAAAGGAAGGATACCAATTTTTATGACCCAATTTGACCGTGTACCCACACACGATTATTTTCACGAGGTGTTTTTAATATGGAGAAAATAAGCCAAGTGCATTATCTTAATTGAGACATTTGAGTGCAATGCATAGTGTCCTTGGCCGGAATTGAATGATCGTGTGATTGTTATGAGAACCTGTCCCCGATGTGCGTCGTGTGGACATTGCCCCTATATGGGATGCCTCTGGACAACGGATGCCCGTCACAGTAGAGGCTGGATTGTCTAATGTAGACATTGCCGTGCTCAATGGGGTGAGACGATGTTTGGTTACACCAGAAGACCGCCGAACGCCGAACGTCGAGTAGGCTGTGCTCGAGGGGCCATAATCAATTAGAACGTGTGAATGATTGAAATTAACGCGCTCGATTATGTGATAAAATTGTGTGGCACGGAATATGACGTGTCATAACGATTTGGCCTTTTAATCGAGATCCCTATGATTGATTGAGATTGAGAGAGATGTTCCAATTGATGTGTGCATTTATTATATGTATCTGTGATATGAATTGTACTGACGTGCATGAAGGAACTGATGCGAGGTGAGTCTTCTGTGATGTGTGGTTAAACTACTTCTAGGCGTATTTTCTTCCTAGTAAGGGTTTAGGGGGTAAACTTGTTGAGATATTGTCTCACCCCGTCGTGGGCTTAATCTTTTCAAGTTCGTAGATGGCGGTTCCTCTAGTACGTTTTGGTCAACCATGAGGGTTTAGCGAGCAGAGTACCTTCTTCCCTGTCCCCGGGACTCCCTGGCTTTGTGAGCTCATTGTGACTATGATCTTGATCGACGAGGGCCTACCAGAGTGGGTACATAATTGATTCAGGGCATGGTTTCGCCATGGGCCTGATGGGGAATGGGAAGGTCCCTTAGATGGTTTTGACGCACCTGCCGTTGAGGGTGAGGAGATGGCTGGCCCCATTGACACCGACATCCCTGATGGTGCCGCGGTAGACTTGGAACCCTCGGCGGTCTCGGAGGTCTCAGTTGAGGAGTCTTGTGCCTAGATGGCTTAGTGACTCTTCTTTTTGAGTCGGACTTGTGGATAAACTAGTACTGTATATAAACTCAGTTTGTTTATAAAAGTGTTTTGTGAAAGTTGTATTACGCTTTTCTATCCCATATAAGTTTCTAGGGATTGTTTATATACTTCCGCATGTGCATTAAAATGAATGGGTCGGCGACGTGTCCTGAGACGTCGCAAAATTTTATCGACCATCGAGGGATGTGCGTGCGCTCGAGGTTCGGGCCATGACACAACTGTTAGTTAAACATATTTTGAATGCATCAAATTATTCTATTACTCTATAAATGGTACATAACAAATTTTTCTGTTACCCTGTCCAACCTTATTTCCGGTTACTGATAGCGGACATAGTCTGCTCTTCTGCGAAGTATATGTAGCTTGAAACTTACTGCATGTTGATAATTTAATGCCAATTAACTAGATGACGATTATAGAGGAATTGCTAGTTGTTTTGATTTTCTTGTCAGCTGGCAAGAAGTCATGGGATGTACAATCTTTCATATCTTTATTTGGATCTCTCTCTCTCTTAGCTAATAAAGTGGTTTAGCACCACATGCCTTTCATTAGTTCGTGAAATTTGTATGTTAATGAAGTTGGATTTTGAAGACTATAATCCACTCTCTATTTTAAACATGACTAGACATCCAGATAACAGTTTCACGGGAGAAGTGCCAAAAAAAGTCCTAAACCTTTTGCAATTGTGCCGATTTAGTTCTAAACCTTTTTTTGGTGCCGATTCAGTCCTAAACCTTTTTACGTTGTGCCAATTTAGTCTTTTCTGGCCAATTTTGGCCGGATTTTGCTGACTAGACGTCGGCCGGCTGACGTGGCCTGATCGGCGCTGACGTGGACAACTTTTAATAATATTTTAATATTTTTGAATTTTTGAATTTTTATTTTTTATTTTTATTTTTCGTCTTTTTGCTCCGGCCGGTCACCAAGGTTCGGCGACCGGCCAGAGCCGAAGGCCGGCGAGGGCGACCTCACCGGCCACCTCGCGGGCGAGGCTCCCCCTCGCCGGATCTGACGAGGCGAGCCTCGCCCATGGCCGGATCTGGCGAGGTCGAGCCTCGCCGGCCATGGGCGAGGCTCGCCTCGTCAGATCCGGCGAGGCTCGACCCTCGCCCGCGAGGTGGCCGGCGAGGTCAGCCTCGCCTTCGCCAGCCTTCGGCTCGGCCGATCGCCGGACCTCGGTGACCGGCCGGAGGAAAAAGACAAAAAAATAAAAAAAAAAATAAAAATTCAAAAAATATTAAAATATTAAAATATTAAAATATTATTAAAAGTTGTCCACGTTAGCGCCGATCATGCCACGTCAGCTGGCCGGCGTCCAGTCAGCAAAATCCGGCCAAAATTGACTGGAAAGGACTGAATCAGCACAACGTAAAAATGTTTAGGACTGAATCGGCACCAAAAAAAGGTTTAGGACTAAATCGGCACAAAGGCAAAAGGTTTAGGACTTTTTTGGCACTTCTCCCGTTGCTTCTTTATATGTTTAAGGTATGAAGTTTGTTTTCTTCAATATGCTTCTGTACTTCGAACAGCTTGCTACTCTTATTTGCATCATTCCTCTCTATATCGGTCCAGTCATTTGATGACCTAAATTTTTATCTGACAGCATGTTTTACAATATCAACACCAGCTCAGTTGAAGATTTAACTGGGAGAGGATAGAATAGATCTTTTGACTTGATTTTCTTTTTGTGAGACCATTTTGTGGAATTATACTATATTAATTCTTCTGCTTTTTGAAATTTTGTTCACTGTACAGGGATTGATGATACTAAATCATGAAAAATTGTGACACCTCTAGGCCTAAAGGAAACGTTGATCCCCTGCGTGTTCTTCGTGCTATTCGCTTTGGTGCTGTTTTATTTAAATTTTGTTGAGCTTTTGTTTCTTGTGTTTATTTAGTTCTGGAAATTCTTATTCAGTGTGCCTGAGACTATTTATAATGCGACCCATTGCTATTTGTTTGTTAGTAGAACAAATGGATGTAAATATAGACATGGGAAGTTCTACTGTATCTTCGTCAATGCCATAGCTTGTTGCCTTTGGACTAGTTGCATGAAATTGGGCAAAAGAACGCTTCAAGTGTCATAACTTTGTACAAAGGGACACTTAAGTGCCATAACTTACGAAAGGTACACTTAAGTGTCACATTCGAAGTAAAACAAATCACTTAAGTGTGACTCGGCCAAAGTCTGGCCAAAACGCCGACGTGGCATTTTTCCGACAAAGCGAGCCCAAAACGACGCCGGCAAAAACGGCGTCGTTTTGGGCTAACGTGGTAAAAAATTATAAAAATTAATTAAATTAAATTTAGTTAAAATATTTAAAAATAATAATTTTAAAATTAAACTTAGTTAAAATATTAAAAAATAATTATTTTAAATTTAAAAATTTTAAAAAAAAAGGGAGGGGGTGGGGGAGGCGGGCGAGGATCGCCCTCGCCCGTCGTCGCCGCCGCCGAGAAGGGTCAACGATGGCGGGGGAAGGGTCGGCTAGGGTCACCGGGCCTTGGCCACGGGCCGGCGACCCCGACCGGCGGCGGCGAGGGTCGGCGACCCTCGCTTGGCCGGGCCAAGGCCGCCGCCCGCCGGGGGTGACCCCGGCGGGCGGTAGCCCTTGGCCCGGCCGGGCGAGGGCCGACGACCCTCGGCTGGATCTAGGCGAGGGCCGCGACCCTCGCCTCGATCCGGGCGAGGGCTCGCTAGCCCTCGTCGCCGGTGGGCGGGGGTTGCCGGCCCCTTCTAGGGCCCGGCGACCTCGGCCGACCCTCCCCCGCCGTCGCCGGCGGCGGGGTGACGGCGACGACGGGGCCGAGGGCTGATCCCTCGCCCGCCTCCCCCTTCCTTTTTTTTTTTTTTTAAATTTGTTTAAAATTTTTAATTTTTTTCTAATTTTAAAATAATTATTTTTAAATATTTTAACTAAATTTAATTTTAAAATTATTATTTTTTAATATTTTAACTAAATTTAATTTTAATTTTAATTTAATTAATTTTTATATATTTTTTATCACGTCGGCCCAAAACGACGCCGTTTTTGCATTATTTGGCCACATCGCGAGCAAAACGGCGTTGTTTTGGGCTCGCTTCGCCAGAAAAATGCCACGTTGGCGTTTTGGCCGGACTTTGGCCGGGTTGGCACTCAAGTGATCCATTTTATTCCGATTTTGGCACTGAAGTATACCTTTTGTAAGTTATGGTACTTAAGTGTCCCTTCGTGCAAAATTAATGCACTCTAGGGGTCCGCACGTCCATGAAATTGTGTTAGGAGTTGCATGTGACAGTCTAATACACATGCATAAAACAAATGCCGTCCTCCTTCTATTCACTTCCTTTTTTCTGTACAAATGGATGTATTACGTGGGTAAACATGTGACTGCATAGGTAAGTAAAAGATTTAATCAAGAAAGTAACAATCGCATGAAAGATATACCTACAATAGAGTGTGCTAGAACCATGAGCCTACCGTTTGTACTTTATGTATGATTCTTTTCTTTCAAAGACTCTTGGATCCTCTTGCATCCTCCCAATCCCTGAATTGGGAATGTGGATGCTAATTTTTCTTTAATTTGTACTAGAGTTTTGCGAGATCAAAAAGGAGCTTTCTGTTTTATTATCTATTGTCCGATCGTCTTTGTGCCTCCATGTTCATAATCTTGTGTTTATTTCAGGCGCAAGGTTCACATTTACGTTGGATGAAGAGCTGAAGAGAGCTGCCGCATACAATGATGTCAAAGATGCACTTGCAGCTAAAATCAGTAGAGAGCGCATTGGAACAGAAGCATGTGTCTATAACATTCCTTTATTGGCTGCTTTATCTCATATAAATGTTTTATGGCGGAAGTTCTTGTGCATGTGGTCTTTATTTTTCTCTCAACATTTGTATAAGATTTGTATTTTCCGTTTGTTTTGTAATAAACATGAACCGACATTGCCAGAAGAGTGCGATGGGTTGGTTTGTTGGATTGGGTTCAAACTGACCATTTCTCAAAGAAAACGCCCATAAAAAAACCGAGGTTTTGGATCAAGAAAATCAGATCCAAAAATAGGATTTTGTTTACAATGAAATTTGAAAAAATAAATGAGGAATAATAAAAGACCCAAAGGTTTACGTGATTCAATCTGAGTGTCGCATTTACATCTACGAGGAGAGCTAGTAGCATAAATTTGCTATAATCGAAGAAACGGAGTTACAATTGCTCAACACGCTCAAGTGTTTCTCATGCCTAAAATTAAACTAAACCAAGGTATTAACAAATAAATAACTCATTTTGGATGTGAAAAATTCACAGCACAAATTGCACACTTTGCCCACGACCAAGTAGGAGCTCTCTTTGAAACGGCCAAAATCAAGGACTACATCTGTTCTTGATTTCCTTTCTTCGCAGCACGGCTTTCCCGCATGTCACTGCGCAGCCATCAAATCCTCCATTTTGACGTAAGTGTATGTGCCCCTTTCTTTGGTTCGGCCAATCTGTAGTACTTTTAAAGTCCAACTCTTGGTTTGGGTTAAACTTGCATATTGGGTCGGGTTTTGCCATGTAAAAAGGTTTATTTTGATCAATGGAAATGCATATGCTTTTGAAGGTCTTCATTTCTTATTTAGTTCAATTTGAAAGAGACTTTGCTTGCAACTTGTTAGGACACAGAACCCACTCACAATGGAAAAGCATATGGCAATTATGATCCTATTTTTTTGCACCCATCTCCCATTGTGGACAAGTCCAATGATGGAAACCAACCAGATCGATCGGCTTGCTTTAATCTACTTTAGAGACAGTGTGGATGAGGATCCACTTGGAGTCCTGAGCTCGTGGAATGCTTCTTCTCATCATTGTGAGTGGCAAGGTATTGTATGCGATAGACAGCATCCTAAAAGAGTCATGTCCCTTAACCTGATGTCGAAAGGCTTGGGTGGTGTTCTATCACCTCATGTCGGAAACCTCTCTTTCTTGAGAAGCCTCGCTCTACTGAACAACAGCTTTCACGGCGAAATTCCACAAAGCATTGGCCACTTGTTTCAACTTCGCCAGCTCATTCTTAGTAACAACTCTTTTGGCGGACCAATGCCTACTAATCTTTCTCAATGCTCAAACCTTAAGATTTTGAATCTCATCAATAACCAACTTGTGGGAAAAATTCCTGATGAGCTTGGCTCTTTGTCAAAGCTCTGGTTATTCTATTTGTCTGAAAATAGTCTTACGGGATCTATTCCTCATTCTATTGGAAATCTTTCCCGACTTTTAGCTCTTTCCGTTGGGGTAAATGGGTTGCAAGGAGAGATTCCCAAGACATTGTCCAAGCTTCGTGGTTTGAGGTTTGTTCAATTGACGTTTAACCAACTCACCGGTGAGATCCCTCTAGCAATCTTCAACATGTCTAGCATTATCTATTTCGGCGCCGGTGACAATCAATTGAGAGGGAGCATTCCCCCTTGCATCGGTGATACTCTTCCTTCTCTCAATTATCTTGGTTTTCATAGTAATTTGTTTACTGGCATTATACCCCCGTCCTTATCAAATGTCTCTGGCCTTCAGTACATCTACTTTCTTGATAATAGTTTTCATGGACTGATGCCCGCAAATCTTGGAAGGCTAAAAGCTCTCGAAGAAACGATACTTTCTTTTAACCAGTTGCGAGATGACTTCAGTTTCATTACCTCATTGACTAATTGTTCAAGGCTGGTAAATATTGAGGTGGGCCACAATTTTCTTGAAGGTCAATTGCCGGATTCCATCGGCAATCTTTCCAATAGCATTACAGATATTGATATGTCGTCCAATCCAATGTATGGAACCATTCCTCCAGGTATTGGCAATCTCTTCAACCTGTCCTTTCTTGACTTAACAAACAATTCGCTTGGCGGTCGTGTTCCTTCTTCTATCGGAGCACTCCATAACATGCACGAATTGTACTTAAGCAAAAACATGTTAAGTGGAGAGATCCCGTCATCGATCGGCAATTTGACGTTATTGAATCGCCTTTACCTACAGTTCAATGACTTTTATGGGGAAATACCGCGGAGTCTTGGTAATTGCAAACAGCTAATTGAGCTCACGTTTTCGAACAATAATCTAAGTGGTTCAATTCCAAGGGAGGTTCTTAGTCTTTCTACCATTTCGATTATCTTTAGCTTGGCACATAACCAGTTGAGTGGATCTCTTCCGTCTCAAGTTGGGTCCTTGACCAATCTCGTGGAACTAGATCTATCTTACAATAAGCTGACGGGACCAATTCCTAGCTCCATCGACAAGTGCTTGCTATTGGAGCGGCTCAGCTTAGAAATCAATTCCTTTCATGGTGAAATACCTCTGGGTTTAGGCACATTACGAGGCTTACAAGAGTTGGATGTTTCCCATAACGACTTATCTGGTGAAATCCCGAGCTTTCTCACTCAACTTACGGATCTAAAGTACTTGAATCTATCTTCAAACAAGCTTGAAGGAGAAGTTCCGAAGCAAGGAGTATTTCTCAATGCTAGTGCAGTGTCCGTTTTTGAGAATATGAATCTTTGTGGAGGTATTGCAGAACTAAACCTTCCTTCTTGCAAATTGAATATCTCTAAACCATTACTGACCAAAAAAGTTAGAGTAATCGTCACAGTGGCGGTCGTCTTGTCATATTTCATTATGTGTCTTTGCTTGTTTATCTTTTGGTACCAGAGAAAGAAGTCGAAAAAGAATACCTCTTCAACTGAATTGCCATTTGAACACAAATTTTCGATGGTCTCCTATGAGGAGCTCTTTAAAGCCTCAAATGGATTCTCTTATATCAATGTGATTGGTAAAGGGAGACATGGTACCATCTATAAAGCAACCACACAAGAAGGCGGCTGGGTGGCAGTTAAAGTGCTCAATTTGGGCCATAGGGGTGCTTCAAAAAGTTTCGTCTCAGAATGTCGAACCTTAGGGGCCATAAGACATCGAAATCTCGTGAAGATATTGGACGTGTGCTCAAGCGTGGACTATCATGGCAACGATTTCAAAGCTCTATTGTACGAATACATGGCTAATGGGAGCTTAGAGAATTGGATACACCAACAAAACGAAGGGGACATTAAGCATGAACATGAACATGGAAAGCCACGACATTTGGGACTAATGCAGAGGTTAGACATTGCCATTGACATAGCTTCCGCAATCAAATATCTTCACAAGGATTGCAGTCCAAAGATTGTACACGGAGATTTGAAGCCAAGTAACGTCCTTCTGGACAATGAGATGATGGGACGAGTTGGGGATTTCGGGTTGGCGACGATTAGCTCCGTCGTGACAACAGAGGGCATGGACATTGATGCTCGCAACAACTCAGTGGCAGTGAGGGGTTCCGTAGGTTATGTGCCTCCTGGTAAGAAAATTTTCTCATTACTTGTCTAAGTTTTATTTGTGTTGGCCTTTAGATGAAATATTTATTTTCATTGTATACTACTTGATGTACACTATTTTAGAGTATGGCATGGGGGACATGGTATCCACACAAGGCGATGTGTACAGTTACGGTATTGTTTTATTGGAAATGTTTACTGGAAGAAGACCTACGGAAGAGGCTTTCAAGGACCATTTGAATCTCCACAACTATGTCAAGGTGGCTTTGCCAGACCAAGTGATGGAGATCGTGGATTTGGCCATTTTTAAAGGAGAAAGTGAGAATGACATTGAGAGGATGAGAGATTGCGCCGCCTCCGTCCTTAGGATTGGAGTTGCGTGTTCAATGGAGTCACCGCAGGATCGAATGGACGTGGCTGAAGCACTCAAGGAACTGCATAAGATCCGGGCTAGGTATGGATCCAAGTAGAGGCTTGGTTGAAACAAGTTCAGCTCCCAGACACTTGGACTAGACTTTGTCTTAGGATTAATTTTGCTTTTTGAACAAGAAAAATTCGGATTGTTCTATTCTTCATCTTGGTTTTACCTCTATTCCATTGGGCCCAAAGCCGAACTCATATACTAGTTAAATGTGTGTAATCTATCTCCATCTCCCCTGCCCCCTTAAGGCCCTCTCTACGACGTTGTTATTTTCTTTATATGAATTTTCTGTTTTTAATTTTTCCTCTGAAAGTCCATCTTTAATATTTTCTTTAGATGCATAATTTTAATATATATTTATAGATTTATAAGTGCAGAAAAACATAAAGTAGAGGTGTATCTAATAAAAGGTAATAAATTATGTCAATACAATTTAATTTTTAAATGATAATTCATATTGTGGATTAATAGGAGAAGTAAAAGTAAAGTGAATAAAATTATTAAATTTCGCCAAGGTTGGTTTTAGGTGGCAGCTACTTTTGTATTTTTGTATTTTTTTATTAAATTTCGCCAAGGTTGCGTTGGGAAGATGGTCGTTTTAACAATATAAAATCTTAGGTGATACATGTAGATGTTAAAAATTTGAGAATTCAATTGTACAATTTAAATAAGTTGAAGAACTAGCAATAAGATTATTAATTTTAGGGTTAATATCAAATTTACCCAACTTGATTTTTTTACCATAAAAAATACTAAAATGTTAAATTTTACTATCAAATTGCTTAGTTGGATGACTTGATCGATTTGAGGTTTTACCATCCATTTATTAAATGTGTACCGATTTGTATTTTTCAAGATATTAATCCAATTTAATGAAAATTAATCAAAGGTAAATTTGTCAAAAATGTACTAGTTTGAGTTTTTGGTGATCAAAAAATTAATTTGAAATAAATTTATTATAGGTATACTGCATTGAAATTTTTAATGAATCAAAAGAATAATTTGGAGTAATATTACAATAGGGTATCAATTTAATCAAAAGAATAATTTGGAGTAATAGTACAATAGGGTATCAATTTATGATTTTGCATACTGTTAATCCAAAATTTTATCATGGCTTTCTTATCACGCGTCATCGTCTGGAGTCTTCATCTCTGGGCGTCGGTCTGTCTCTCCCGCCCACGCCGTTGCGCTTCTGCTCAGCCCATCGTCGCCGTGTCGCCTCCACTCGTCGCTGTCTAATTCCTGCCTTCGCCTCCGAAGCAGCCGCCATCTTTATGCTTTTAACGTCGCTCGTCGCCCCGGCCACCTCACAGCCGCCGAGCCGAGCTGAGTGACGCCTGCAGGTACTCCTCATTTCGTTTTTTCTTGTCTGGAACTGTGAGTAGGCTCGGTGGTCGTTTAATATATAAAATTGATCCTTACTTTCATACAGTGTACTCGTGAAAAATTGAAACTTTGATTCGGCTTATTAGAATTGCGATACTCGATTGTGAAGGGAAAAAGAATTCGGTTTTTTACCCTCCCCTCGCTCAGCGCCGAATTCTCCTAGCAACGGAAGGGAAAAATCGAGTGAATTGAAGCGAGGACGTTTCCAGCATGAGTTCCGGTCTTATCGAACGGCGACAGTTCCGGTCTTTTTCTTAGAAGCCTCATCCGTAGTGGTAATTCTCTTGCTTTAGGAGGCGTTTGGAGTCCTCTCAAGGCGCGAAACCCGACTAAAACAGCAGGGCTCTTGAGTTGCAAATCGATGTCGACGAATTCGCCGGTGGTGCGAGTGAAGGAGAAGATCGATTTGATGGAGAAGGAGAAGATGATTTTTGATAGGCTCCTCGCCACTGTTCGCCATTTTGATCTCCCTACCCAGCTGCGGGCCCGCTGGTGGCTGGGTCCATGATAAGGTCGGTGTATTTGCTAGTGCAGTAGGTTGTTTTGTGTTTCTTTTACATATTTTGTCCAATTACATGTTTAGTTATATTCCGTTCAAGTTCTTACTTTCCCTTCCCATCAAACACGTTTTCAATTTGTTTGAACCTGGGGTTTCTTTGGTTTAGGCTGAGCACAAGCGAGTGCAAATTTTAGAAAATGGCAGTACTTCTCCGTTCTTGTCACTAGGACCAACTACGTTACATGAAGCTTTGTTCTATCGTTTATTAAGGTACTGGGATTGAGACTGCATTTTTTGATTATTTAGTCAATGGGCGTTGTTATTTGCTGGTGATAACTCTATAGTGATTTACGTAATAAATCTTCAAGTTTAAGAATGCGAATGGTTGATTTGACAGTCTTTTTTGAATAGATTTAGCATTACAAGTTACAACAGTAATGTGAACTTCATAATTTTGAAGGCTGTTTTTGGGAAATATAGGCATCTGCTAGTTTTTCCGGCAATTGCCTCGGCAGTCAGCACTATTAGCCAGTGAAGTAAGATGTTTTCCTAATCCACATGAAAAACACCTAAATACAAAAGAAAAACAAGAAGATGTTCTCTTTAGAAAGTCTACAATAGCCTATTTTCCATGAGTACTTGCCATTTTCAGAGGTTTATTATTCTCAGCCTCTGCCATTTCTAGCCAGCTGGGTGCCTAGGTGTCACGTAATATTTGTGATGGACATTTAGACTGGTGAATTTACTTCTATGAAGAGTTAGGATTGCCTTGGCACCACATTTATGAGTTACTCTCTTATGTATTTGCACACATTCATCTTATATATGCTACTGATTACTAAATTTGCATCCCCATATCATCGCTATAGCCTGTTATTGCGTGGTGATGCGCCCCTTTGCCACAACCCTCAATAAATAGGACCTTTCCCAACCTTCGACAAGGTGCCAGGGTGATTATTTGAGTAGAGAATGATTTTGTTTTACTAGAAAGGCCCCAGGATGCTTTCAAACTGTTATAAATGATTTAATGTCTGTCATTTTAAGCAAAATTTTTTGCTCAGAATCATTTATCGCATTCAAGCTAAATGATTTGAAGAGAAACGATACAATTATTGTACTTTAATCGAAGTAAATGACATTGTGAAAAATGGTGGATTTATTATGTTAAACCTATTCTTTGAAAAAGATGATGAACAAACTCAAGTTATCTCTTCTTCACAGCTTCTAGGGAAAGAGTGTTATGATATTGATATTGCACTTGATGACATGTTGGGCCGTACATTCGTGGATAAGGTTACCCAATATTTGGCATTAACAGGGGAAGAGGCACGAGGCCTGGCTGATATCCCAAGGTTCATTAAGCTTTTACTTGCCTTTTGCCTTCAAATATTAGCTTTCCATATTTTAATGTGTGAATGTATGATTTGACTTGAAGTTTATGTGGGAGTGTCGGTCATTTGTTTATTCTGCACCGGAAGTTTATAATGTGAGCAGTGGTTATTTGTTTGTTGTGCACTTCTTCGTCACTGAAAAAAGGAAAGGCTGGAAAGGAGTGTTCACTAGAGTATAAAATAAAGAGGAACAGGTCCACAATACCTAGACAAATAACTAAGACCTCGGGATCAAGCAATGCTAGCTAAGTGCGAAGGAAGAGGATTAAAAGAGTGTTTTGAAGGCATAGACATTGCTGTTATGAAGATGCAAGACTCTTGATTCTTCATGATTAACTGTTTCTTTTACTTCATGAAATTTGTCGTACTAGACATTTATATACAGTGGATTCTACATCTTGAATGTGATCTATGTGTTAGGGTTGGCACGCATGTGTTTTAGGTCGTGCCAGACCCTTGTAGCTTTTAGTAAGTTTCACTGTCCATTTCTATCTGTGTGGTCACACTGCTTTTCACGGACCTCAAAACCCAATCCAAAAACTACTAAGTAAATCAAATAAGTCAAAGAAGGGTCCCAATTGCCTAACTCATGCATATCTTACGAACTCTATATCCCTTCAAAGAAAGACTGTCGTCAGAAGTTCAAACAAGGGCTGGGCAACCTTGCGCCGGCCGCTGGTAAGGGCGGGCGAGGGTCTGCAAGCCCTCATTGGCTGCCGTGAGGCCACCCTCGCTAGATCTGGCAAGGGTCGGCCTCCCTTGGGGCCGACGAGGGCCGACCTCGCAAATGGCCGGTAGGCGAGGGTCGCCAAGCCTAGGCAAGGCTGTCCTTCGCCTATGGCCGGGGTGGATGGCCCTCACCGGTGAGGGTGACCCTTGCCTAGCCCTTTGTGGGCATCACCGGTGGCCAGCGGCCACCGGTGAAGAGGAAGAAGAACTAGAAAAAAAAAAGAAAAAAAAAAGAAAAAAAGGAAGAAAAAATGGGAAAAATGACAAATGACGAAAATACTCTTCATCGTCGGAAAGTCAGGTCTTTATTTGAAACGGACATAGTTATTTTAGGTCTTCATTTGAAACAACATCCACTTTAGACTTTTATTTGATAAAGTGATGGCACTTTAGGTCTTTATTTGAAATAAAGTCCATTTTGAGCCCTTATTTAAGAAAAAGAGGACACTTCGGGTCCTTTTTTGGAATTTTCCCTTTTCCCGATTGGTGCCGGCTTCCATGAAATTTGTTTTACATGCTGCTGCTTTAATTGAGAGCATCTTCTCTCACTGGACATGTTAACATCAGAGGCGCAATGGGGCTCCACTACGTGTACACATGGATCTGGATGCTGGACGAAGGAGATCAGACCGAGAAGACACCTTCATCAGTTACCATGCAAAAGAAGATATCCAGTCAACCTATGCTGGATCACTTTTCCACAATGGTTGAAATTACCAGGTGTCTTCTTGTAAGGACAATGTGAGCTATCATCTCGTCAATCCTTCTCGAGTCTCATCTCGATTCTCTCCCTATTAACTTATGATCCCCTAAATGCATTAAATCTTGTTTTTGCACCCCAGGAGACGCTGGGTCATTGGTCTTCCTCTCGTTGCCTTCCTCAAAAGAACGAACTTGCAGAAAAGCTCCTCAAGTTGCTGCCTCACCATTCATTTGTCAAGTGCTTAAATAATGTCGGCGGTCTCGATAAGGCACTTTCTTTCTATCCCGAGCGTGCCAACGATGCCAGTGTCACTCCAAAATGGTGAGACAATTTGCACTGCGCCATGTCTCATTATATAGTTTGTTCTCGCAATCGAGAACACCTGAACAGAAAGTTACGTGACGGAGAAGCTATTTTATGCTCTGAATTCCGGGGCGGTCTTCATCTATTTCAGTGCCCCCAACGTCATGGACTTTGTCCCTCCACGTTCGATCATAGACGGGAACAAGTTTAGCTCCATAAAGGAATTGGCAACTTTCGTGAAGTCCAAGCTCATGCACGTGATCATCTCTGGCTGTAAGTTCTCTCTTCCTCACAATTCTTATACACATTTATAGAATTGTGGTGAAAGACAAGGGACAACTTCCCTACTCGGCGCTTATCTCACAACTCTTCAAGCATTTCAAGATCAAACTTCCTGCTCCTCTTTGTGCTACAACCATTGCTCCAATGGTTATTGGTCTTAAAATGGTTTCTAAGATAAGGCTGAAGGATTTGAGCAAGGAGCTGGAGCGCTTTAAGGAGAAGTCCCCTGTGAAGGCAAAGCAAGATTCTGCTGCAAAGAAACGGAAAGGCAATGAGCCCATGCCAGAACCAGTGAAGAAAAGAAGATCTCTCATCTTGGAAGGCGAAGAAAAAGATGATGATGATCTCACTATCTCAACTCTTGCCCTGCGAAATTTACAGAGTTATGTGAGCCATACAGAGAACAGAGATCAAGAAGGAACAGAGAGAGGAGACGAAGGAAGAGAAGAAAGAAGAGAAGAACAACCAGAAGGAAGAAGAAGTGAAGAAGAAAGGAGTCATGATGACTCTTTTGAACCAACATTGGCTGCATCTTTGTCCAATACTTCGGAGAAGACAAAGAGTGGAAAGACTGGAGAACAACATCGCTACAATGCTAAAGCAGAGCTTGAAGAAGAACATAACTCTTCACCTGAAGGCACGAAGACAGGGGGAGATGGTGAAAATCGAGGTACTTCTTCGCCCATTTTTGCTAGTGATGTTAATAGATCTCTACCAGACCAGAAGAGATCTATGCCTCTCATTTCCCTAAAGCACATTTCGAGGCATACACTCCTACTCGTGGTGATAGAACTACTGATGTTCCCCCTCATGTTCAAACTCCTGCATCTGATTCGGCTGGACCCAGCTCTTCTACAGTTCACTCAGCAAATTTTCAGAGAGTGATGGAGCTTCTTTTAGAATTAAAGGGCTAGCAATATGCTTTTGAGTTTGATATGAAGCACATGATGACTGTTTTCAAGACATCTACAGACTCTCTTCAAGAACAAATCCAGGCCATAAAGCTTCAACTGCAAGAAAAGGCGAAGGATGTGGATATTCAACAGATTAAGGAGTCTTTGAAGATGCTTGAAGACACTATCAAGTCCATGGGGGAGTTCGTAACCCCAAGCAACCCTGATTCAAACCATCTTTCTTAATCGTTTTTGTCTCCACTTTTTGCCGATGACAAAAAGAGGGAGAATTTGAGTGCAGATTTGCATCTTGATTTGATTATGGTTTTATTGACTTTGGACTTTACTTTATGTGGACTTTTTGATTATGATTTGGTTTGACATTTGACTTTTGATATTGTTAATCCTTTTTGTTTGCAAGTGCAGTAATTGAGTTTGCGATATTACTTATAATTGGTTTGGACTAACATGTGTTTTGTGGTTGCAGAACCAAGGTTTCTCAAAGTCCTAATCAAATTTATAAGATGTTATATATTGCATAAAATACTGTATTGCAGGTCAAGAAGTTTTCCAAACTAGCAAACGATCCGGTGGCGTATGCCGAATACCATGCGTGGAGAAGATGTGGTGTATTAGGTAATTATGGAAACTCACGAGTGGCAAGCCTCGACAGCTTGCCGTGTCGGTCATGGGAGTTCATTGGCAAAAAAGGTGGCAGGAATGCTAGAGCTTTATGAAGAGTTGATTCTTTTTGAACACCTGTTTTGTTTCCTGATCATCCGATTGATGCGCGGTTTTTTATAAGTTTAATCCATGGACATTGACGTATATAAAGAAAGAGTTGGATATATTAGGAGATGGTAAATTAGACATTGATGTAAACAGGCCACTAAAAAAATCATCATGTTAATGAATACAAAGTCATTATGAACTTAAAGTGTTTGGACTTCTCTCCGATTTTGTGAAGCGAAACCAGACTGGACTTCTCTCCGATCGGTTGTTGGCGCACTTGTTTTGTCATTTTTGAGTTCACACTGTCTTTTGGGTCGCTTGCAACTCATATGATCGAGGATTGGAGAGGAGAGGTGGAAGAAAAGGCTTGGGATGAATTTAGGAGTTTTTGCGCGAGCTATGTGCAGTGTGTGATGAGAGTTGCACAAAAGGTAACGAGGGGGGTCCGCGTCTATGCTGAGATACATCGTCTTCTCCTCAAAGTGTTGTACAATCATATCATGTACGCCTACTTTTATGGGTTGATGGTGTGAAACAATTGAGAAGATTTCATTTTTCGCTAGGCCCATGTTTTCCACTAAGAAGTGGTCTTCCTTTGGGTGCACGACTGACCCTTTCTAAAAGAGCAATTCACACGAGACAAGAAATTCATGGTAAGCATCCACCCATTCTTTCTTCGTCTCTTCTCTTCTTTTTTTTAAAGCAAGATTCGATTTGCCATTTGTTGACCCACCAAATCGATAGCTCTTCAGGAGTCTTTTCTTCTTTTTTCTAAAGCAAGATTCGATTTGCCATTTGTTGACCCACCAAATCGATAGCTCTTCGCCTTCCCGAGTAGTTCCTTTGGGTTCACAACTGACCATTTCTCAAAGAGCAATTCATACCTAAAATGTTGAAAACCGATGGTTCAGGACCCATGAAATGACAATATATCATACGAGAGGTAAACCTTTGTTGTAGAATTAATGAACGCGGAAGCTAATGAAGATCTTGTTAGAATATAATACGTGGAATGACAAGATCTTGCAATTTACGTTAACACAAAATCACCAGAGAAATAAACGATAAATAATGACACCAGAAATTTACGTGGTTCGGTCCGAGTATCGGTACTTACGTTCATGAGGAGAGCTAGCAGTAAATAGTTCACTATAATAAGAGAATTAGAGTTTATAATCACTCACATGTTCGAGTGTTTCTCACATCTAGATTTAATCTCAAACCCAAACTATTTATAAATAAATAACTTACTGCATAAAATTACCACGCATTCAAATTCAAAATAAAACATTCTACGTATGCCAAAACAAGAATTGGACGTCTGTCTCTTCTCCACGTACGTATAGCTTCGCGTTCTCTACCTCTTCAAGGCTTGTGCGGCGTCTGGACGTGTGGACATGCGGTTCCTTTTTTTTTTTTTTTCGTAGGGCTTCTAAGGCTCCTCTTCTTTTCCGCTTTTTATATGTGTGTGTGCCCAAGGTCAACAATTTGACTTGGGCCCACCTACTTTAGTCTTCAATGTGAACAAGGCTTTTGCAAAGAAAGAAATCCTTACTTTATCTTTTATTTTATTTCCTCATTTGTCTTGTAGTGATAGGTTAACTTCTTTCTTTTGTTTCCTTGCTTATTTTGCACGTCCGAAAGAAAGTCCAATAAGAAGAAAGACTTCTTCATCCGATTTGTAATCCGCTTGAAAAATCTTCCTCAACAAAATTCGGTTTAACAAATCGTTATTCCGAATTCAAACTCGAGACAATAATTTAACAAATCTTACAATTAACTCAATTTGAAATCATCAAAGAAATAAATGATGAACAATAAGGGCCAAAGATTTACATAATTCAATACGAGTGTTGGTACCTACATCCATGAGGAGTGCCGACAGCAAAAATTTACTATAATTAGATAATCATAGTTACAATCATTCAGCATGGTCGAGTGTTTCCCATGCCTAAATTAAACCCAAACCCAAGGTATTAATAAATAAACAACTCATTTTGGATGTAAAAAACTCACAGCACAAATTACATGCTTTGCCTGTGACCAAATAGCAGCTCTCTTTGAAATGGCCGAAAATCAAGGACCTCGTCTGTTCTTGATTTCCTTTCTTTGCAGCAAACGTGGCTTTCCAATTGCTGCAAATATAAAATTAGACAAGCATGTGTATGCCCCTTTCTTTGGTTCGGCCAATCTGCATTACTTTTAAAGTCCAAGTCTCAGTCTAGGTCTTAGTCTTGGTTAAACTTGCATATTTTTCCAAATGGGTGGGGTTTCGCCGTGTGAGAAGGTGTCTTGATCAATGGAAAAGCATATGCTTTTCAAAGTCATCATTTCTTATTTAGTTCAATCTGGAAGAGACTTCACTTGCAGCATCTTAGAACACAGAAACCACTCACAATGGAAAAGCATATGGTGATTATATTCCTGTTTTTCCATGCCCAGCTCATATTATGGATGAGTTCAGCGATGCAAACCAACCGGACTGATCGGCTCGCTTTAATCTACTTCAAAGACAGTGTGGATAAGGATTCGCTCGGAGTCCTAAGCTCATGGAATGACTCTTCTCATCACTGTGAAGTGGCCAGGTATTGTATGCGGTGGACGGCATCCCGAAAGGGTTGTGTCCCTCAACCTGATGTCAAAAGGCTTGGGTGGTCTTCTATCGCCTCATGTCGGAAACCTCTCTTTCCTTAGAAGCCTTGTTCTACAGAACAACAGCTTTCGTGGCAAAATTCCGCAAAGCATTGGCCACTTGTTTCGCCTGCGCCATCTCGTTCTTAGTAACAACTCTTTCGGTGGACAAATGCCCACAAATCTTTCTCAGTGCTCAAACCTTGAGGTTTTGAATCTCATTGATAACCAACTTGTGGGTAAAATTCCTCATGAGCTTGGCTCTTTGTCAAAGCTTCGAGCTTTATTTTTGGCTAAAAATAGTCTTACAGGATCTATTCCTCATTCTATTGGAAATCTCTCCCAACTTTTCTCTCTTTCCGTCGGACGTAATGGGTTGCAAGGAGAGATTCCCAAGACATTGTCCAAGCTTCGTGGTTTGAGGAATGTTCAACTATCATTTAACCAACTCACTGGCAAGATCCCACCAGCAATCTTCAACATGTCCAGCATTATCTATTTTGGCACCGGTGACAATCAATTGAGAGGTAGCATTCCCCTTAATATCGGTGATGCTCTTCCTTCTCTCGGTTATCTTGATTTTCCTAGAAATTTGTTTACTGGCGTTATACCTTCGTCCTTATCGAATGCCTCCAATCTTCAGTACATCTACTTTGACCATAACAGTTTTCATGGACCGATGCCTGCAAATCTTGGAAGGCTAAAAGCTCTTAAAGGAATGTTTCTTATGTCTAACCAGTTGCGAGATGACTTCAGTTTTATTACCTCATTGACTAATTGTTCAATGCTGGAAGTTATTGGGGTAGACCATAATTTTCTTGAGGGTCTCTTGCCGGATTCCATCGGCAATCTTTCCAACAGCGTTAGACTAATTGGTATGTCCTCCAATGCAATGTATGGAACCATTCCTCCAAGTATTGGCAATCTCTTCAACCTATCTTTCCTTGACTTGTCAAACAATTCGCTTAGGGGCCATGTTCCTTCTTGTATTGGAGGACTCTATAACTTGCGTAATTTGTACTTAAGCATTAACATGCTAACAGGAGAGATCCCGTTGTCGATCGGCAATTTGACGTTATTGAGTCTCCTTTACCTATCCTTCAACAACTTCTACGGGGAAATACCGCAAAGCCTTGGTAACTGCAGGCAGCTAATCGAGCTTGAGTTTTCGAACAATAATCTGAGTGGTTCAATCCCTGGGGAGGTTCTTAGTCTTTCTACCATTTCGATTATCTTCAGCTTGGCGCATAACCAATTGAGTGGATCTCTTCCATCTCAAGTTGGTTCCTTGATCAATCTTGTCGAACTAGATCTGTCTTACAATAAGCTGACGGGACCAATTCCTAGCTCCATCAGCAAGTGCTTGCTATTGGGGCGACTCAGCTTAGCAGTCAATTTTTTTCATGGCAAAATTCCTCCGGCTTTAGGCACATTAAGAGGCTTACAAGAGTTGGATGTTTCCCATAACGACTTATCTGGTGAAATTCCAAGCTTTCTCGCTCAACTTACGGACCTAAGGTACTTGAATCTATCTTCAAACAAGCTTGAAGGAGAAGTTCCAAAGCAAGGAGTATTTCTCAATGCTAGTGCAGTGTTTGTCTTTGAGAATAGGAATCTTTGTGGAGGTATTGCGGAACTAAACCTTCCTTCTTGCAAATCGAATACCTCTAAACCAATACAAACCAAAAGAGTAATTGCCACAGTGGCGGCTGTCTTGACATCTTTCATTTTATGTCTTTGCCTATTTATTTTTTGGTACCAGAGAAAGAAGTCAAAAAAGATTACATCTTCGACTGAATTGCCATTTGAACACAAATTTTCGATGGTCTCTTATGAGGAGCTCTTTAAAGCCTCAGATGGATTCTTTGAGATCAATGTGATAGGTAAAGGGAGATATGGTACCGTCTAAAAAGCAACCACACAGGAAGGCGGCTGGGTGGCAGTTAAAGTGCTCAACTTGGGCCATAGAGGTGCTTCGAAGAGCTTCATCTCGGAATGTCGAACCTTAGGGGCCATAAGACACCGAAATCTCGTGAAGATACTGGACGTGTGCTCAAGTGTGGATTATCAAGGCAACGATTTCAAAGCTCTATTGTATGAATACATGGGTAATGGGAGCTTAGAAAATTGGATACACCAAGGAAACGTAGAGGATGTTGTGCATGAACATGGACATGGAAAGCCAACACACTTGGGACTAATGCGGAGGTTAGACATTGCCATTGACATAGCTTATGCAATCGAATATCTTCACAAGAATTGCAGCCCAAAGATTGTACACGGAGATCTGAAGCCGAGTAACATCCTTCTGGACAACGAGATGGTGGGACGAGTTGGGGATTTTGGGATGGCGACAATCTGCTTTGCCGCGACAACAGAGGCCATGGACATTGACAACTGCAGCAGCTCAGTGGTAGTGAGGGGTTCAATAGGTTATGTCCCTCCCGGTAAGAAAATTTTCTCATTAATTGATTTAAGTTTATTTGTGTCGGCCTTTAGATGAGATATTTATTTTCATCGTATATTGCTTGATGTACACTATTTTAGAGTATGGCATGGGGGACACGGTATCCACACAAGGTGATATGTACAGCTACGGTATTGTTTTATTGGAAATGTTAACTGGGAGGAGACCCACGGAAGAGGCTTTCAAGGACCATTTAAATCTCCACAACTTTGTCAAGGTGGCTCTGCCAAATCGAGTGATGGAGATCGTGGACTCAGCCATTTTTAATGGAGAAAGTGAGAATGATATTGAGAGGTTGAGAGACTGTGTCGCCTCCGTCTTGAGGATTGGAGTTGCGTGTTCGATGGAGTTGCCGCGGGATCGGATGGACGTGGTGGATGCCCTCAAAGAATTGCGTAAGACCCAAGCAAGGTTTGGATTCAAGTAGAGGCTTGATTGAAGCAAGTTTAGCTCCCAAACGCCTGCACTAGACTTTGTCTTAGGATTAATTTTGCTTTTTGAACAAGAAAATTCGGAGGGTTCTATTATTTGTCTTGGTTTTAACTCTTTTCCATTAGGCCTAAAGCCAAACTCATATACTAGTTAAATGTATGTAATCTATCTCCATCTCTATTCCCCCTCCCCTCTTTATGAACTCACTATTCTCTTTATATGAATTTTCTGTTTCATTGGTTTGTGAAATTTGTTTGTTAATGAAGTTGGATTCTGCAGACTATAATCCACTCTTAAATATGACTGGACATTTAGATAACAGTTGCTTCTTTAGATGTTTAAGATATGAAGTTTGTTTTCTTCAATCTGCTTCTGTACTTCAAACAGCTTGCTACTCTTATTTGTATCATTCCTCTCTCTATTGGTCCAGTCGTTTGATGACCTAAAGTTTTATCTGACAGCATGTTTTACAATATCAAGACCAGCTCAGTTGAAGACTTAACTGGGAGAGGATAGAATAGATTTTTTGACTTGATTTTCTTTTTGTGAGACCTTTTTGTGGAATTATACTATATCAATTCTTCTACCTTTTGAATTTTTGTTCACTGCACAGGGATTGATGATCTTAAATCAGGAAAATTTTTTACACTTCTAGCCCCAAAGGCAATGTTTCTGGATGATCCTCTGCATGTTCTTCGTGCTGTTCGCTTTGGCGTTGTTTTGTTTAAATTTTGTTGAGCTTCTGTTTCTTGTGTTTATTTAGTTCTGGATATTCTTATTCAGTGTGCCTGAGACCATTTATAATGCGACCCACTGCTATTTGTTTGTTAGTAGAACAAATGGATGTATAACGTATATAAACGTGGGAAGTAAGCAATGTTCATCGACCGGGTCCTTTCCAATAAGAATGCTATTGGCTAGGCTCTTTTACTAGAGCGTGGCACGTGGACATTGCAATGAAGCTTGAAAAATAAGCACGTGGAAGCTATCCTCCTTGAAGCTTGTTTTTTTGGTTCAGCTCCAATTTTGCACAATTGCAGCTTCAAAATTTTCTTGGAAATCCTCATTCATATCCTATTTTCATGTAACGCGGTGGATTTTCTAGCTCTTTTTAATTTGCTTTTGTCCATAAAAACTGTAGAGCCTCCTCTTTGTGCCTGCCAAACTCTTTTTTGGTCCCATTCATCTATATGTGCATGTGCAAATATATGATTGAAATGCCGATATGTGACCCCGGAAACAGAGATTAGGCGGTTCTAGCTATTGCAAATTGTTTTTCCCTATTGCTTTCAACTCTTTTTTCTTGAAATCTTCGACTTTTTTTTATCACTTACCATGTTGTTGTCATATTTAGGTCTCCCAATAAAAGATGAGAAGAAATTGCCCTACCGTCTAGACATTTGCTATGGAACAGGAAACAGTTATTTGTGAAATCCTCATGTTTAACTGCGTCAATTTCTATGACGGATTGTTTCTATTCCTGGTCAGATGGATGGTTCATGCTTCTACATTCATAGATTCTTCATGTCCCTTTCTTTCTGTTGTTTGTCTTGATCGTTTTTGCTTTTTGGTAATAATCACTCCACTTAAATTATTTCACTGGCACAGCCCGCAATCAACTTAAAATGCTTAGATATGAATGGATTTCTTCTGTTTGTCTTGACCATTTGCACTGCGCCATGTCTCATTATAAGTATTCTCGCAATCAAGAACAGTTGGACGGAAAGTTACATGACGGAGAAGCTATTTTATGGTCTGGATTCCGGGGCGGTCCCCATCTATTTCGGTGCCCCCAACGTCATGGGCTTTGTCCCTCTGCATTCGATCACAGACGGGAACAAGTTTAGCTCCATGGAGGAATTGGCAACTTTCTGAAGTCCCTCGCGAATGATCCGGTGTTGTGATATCTTGAATTTCGACCCGTCTCGATAATATGAAATTGGCATTTCGTTGACATGCCTATGGTCCTTTTTCTCGGAGCTTATCATTCTTGAGTTAATTAATCTATTAGGTGAAGTCATTCGATCAGAATTCAACTGCTCGACCATAATAATCGGCAATGGTCAATACGACACCGTCATAATCAATTAGTGATCGGATATAGGTCGATTCGACGGAAACAAGTAATTGAATTGCGGGTAATTCCGCATGATTGCAAAATTTGCGTCAAATGGCACTAACCCGATTTTCTATCAACTTTGTACTTGGTACATATAATTGAAACCTTGTGATTTTTACGACAATCGAGAGTCGCCTACGAGTCGAAGATGCACAAATGTGGATCCAAAATTATCGACCACGGGTCAAATGCGCTAAAATCCCTAAAAGCTACCGGGTAAGTTAGGTCACGCTAAAATCGCATCCGGTCAGTTTTAACCACGAAATTGAATTTGATTTCGGGAATTGAACGTTCAAGCGTGTCACGATTTATTTTTAGGACATTGTCTCATCTTTCGGAGAAATCCCGTTGAGCCCGGAAAATTGTGGAAAAATCAAATTCGGCAAAATTAAATAGGAGAAATTCGTATGGGCTGTTAAAGGGGACTATTTGGCTGCCAAATTGAATTTGTTTGTGAAGATTTGGAGGGAAATTAGCCATTGGAGGGCCTATGGACTTTCTTGGCTGAAGACTTTGAAGGCCAAACACTCAAGTGCATAGATATTTCCCTTGGCTTGCCATTGGCCAAAGCCTTGACCTTCATGGCTCCTTGGTCCCTCTCTCCTTCCCTTTGTCCGTGCAACTTCCCATCCTAGCTGAGCCTCTCTGTTGTATCATCTTCTTCTTCTTCACTTCACAGCACACGCTCAGCACAACCCTCACTTCAGCTGCCGCAAAACTCCTTAGCAGCCCCGCAAACCGCCCGTCATAGCCCAGCCCCTATCCGTCCACCAGCCTTCACTGTCCAATCCAGTTGCCATCCGATCGCACAGCTTAGTTGCTCCAGCTCCAGTTGACCAACAACTGTCGTAGCCAGCCTGATCAGCTCATCGTCTCCACCACTTCACGCCTCAGCCCAGCTCCGGTCAACAGCCACCAACCCACATCCTCACGGCGAGCCCGACCAGCCCACCTCAGCCCCTCGATCTAGCCCTTCCACAGAACCAAAACCAGCCCAAGCCGTGAGCCTTGTTGGGCTTTTCCGCCACTGGTTAGGCCTCCATTGGAAAAACGGTTGCCTCGGATCTTCACCGTCTTTGCGCCACTATTGCCGTGAACCCGCCGCCATTGAATTCCGGTGAGTTAACACCCTAATCTCGGTTTAGGAAGTTAATTACACTTAGTAGGTTAGTTTAGCCTTAATTAGGATTAATGTTAATCTAGTTAGAGTAACTAAGTTAGTTAGATTGATTAGTTACCTGGACTAGTTTAGTTAGTAGTCTACCCTAGGTTAGTTAGTTAACTTGGGTTAATTTAGTCAACCGTGGTTAGTTAACCAGGGTTATTTTAATTAAATTAGTTAATAAAATTCAATTGCAATTTATTTAATTAATTATAATTAGCGTAAATTGTTACGGGAAAGCCGTTTATAAGAATTTTACGCTGATCGTCGTGGATGAGTTTATATGTGAATTGATTGCTTATTTGTGCAATTGAGGGCTTGGTGGTGATTATTGGCTATTATTGCAAAAATTGATTTTATGGGTATTTAATTAGAAAAATATCGGGTGTCGGTTTTTGACGCCAAAATATTTTATGTGTTATATAAAATAGTAGGATTTTGAAATAGGAGTGTACCGCGTTTATTGGTTCGATTTAAATGTGTGACCACACATAATTATTTTACCGGGAATTTTTAATACAAAGAAAAGTGGCCAAGTCCATTATTGGACGGGCCTACCGTCGAAACCGAGATTGAGAAGGTAGCTCGCCCCATGGAGATCGATATACCGGATGGTGTTGTGGAGGGCCCAGAGTCCGAGGCAGAAGGGTCCGAAGTATAGGTGGCATGGTAGTTTCTTTTTGAAACAGACTTATGTGTATAGACCTGTAAGACTAACTTGGCATGTATGTAAAGGTGGTTTGTCTTTCTACTATCCATGTGTTTGATTGTTGTCTGAGTGTTTATTTAATTTGCTTCCGCATATGTTTAATTGAAAGATAAAAAGAAATGGTCGGTGACGCGTCCTGGGAACATCGCAATTTCAGTCGACCATCGAGGGATGTGCGCATGCCTGGGGTTCGGGGTGTGAAGGGTGGCGTACACTAAATACCATGCGTGGAGAAGATGTGGTGTATGAGGTAATTGAAAGTGCTAGTATGAACACCCAGAGAGGGCGAATAGGTGTTTAAAATAAACATTGGAAAATAAATGCGGAATAAAATAAATTTCGAGTAAAGTCTGAATAAGGATTAGAGTCTAGTAAGCAAGCCACTAGACTTCTGGTAGATGTTCAGAATCTGTTATGCGATGAAACAGACTTCTGAAATAACCTGTAAGTATGCAACAGACTTAAATAAGAAGAGTTAAGGAAAGAGAATGTTGCACACGAAATTTATAGTGATTCGGCTTAAATCAAGCTTACATCTACTCTCCCACGTTAATAGCCTTTTGGCTGGATTCTACTCTGTAATCAATAAGAGATTACAACTTTGAGTGCAAACACTTAGTGATAGATCACACTATCTCACTAAGTCACTCTTTTGGTATTTCTTTCATGATCACAAACGTTTAACCTCACCAAAGACAAGTGTATGATCGAAGTTCGCTAAGACTTTGGAATTATAAATTCTATGCTCCGTCTCTTACTTGCTCATCGATCCTTGATCTCCTTAAATACTCTTCCACTTCCAAACTAGCCATTGGACAGTATCTAGAGGATCGTCTTCGAATTTACCCATTGGACAGATCTGTATCTAAAAGATTTGGTAGCCGTTAAGTGACAAAAGTATAATCCCAAGTTGATTCTGATTGCCCATACAAACAAAATCTTGGTTTCCATAAGTAGAGCTTCTTCGTATAGAAAGTTCTTGTCTTCAATATCCAATTGTCAATCAATTAGATTGAGTCAATCAAATCTATCTTGATATGAAATCCAAACCAGATCACTAGTCATTATATGTTTGGGGCTTGTGTTACGTTTTGTCAAGTTGTTTCATTCTGAATAGCTTCGTTCTGAATCTGCTACATTCTGAACTCATGTCTCATTCTGGACCTTGTCAAGTTCTAGACTTCTGTCTCGTTCTGGATGTAAAGTCTGAGAGTGTTCTGTTGAAAGTAAAGTTTGAGTATCTTTCGTCTGAAGTAGATTCTAAGTGTCTTCCATCTAAAATAGACTTTACAATTTGGACGTAAGTCTGAACATATTCTGCTTCTGAACATATTTAGCCTTAAGGTCTGGACACAGTTTGAATAAGTTCAGCTCCAGCATAGAGTTTGTCTTATGGTTCTTTCAAGTATAGACCTTGACAACATCCTTTATGCGTTTTATCATCTGCATATTCTATTACTCAACCATTAAACACGTTAGTAACCTTTGATTTATTTTGTCATCTTCAAAACATCATAAGGAATTTCCCTAACAGATTATGCAAACACATGTGTGGTGAGCCTCGACGCCTAGCCGTGCCGGTTATGTGTGTTCATTAGCCAAAAAGGTGACAGGAATGCGAGAGCTTTTATGGAGAGTTGACTCTTTTTGAACACCAATTTTGTTTCCTTATTGTTCAATTGATGCACAATGTTTTATAAGTTTAATCCATGGACATTAACGTATATAAAGGGAGAGATGGATACATGAGGAGATGGTAGATTAGACGTCGACGTAAATAGGCCACTAACAAAATCATCATATTAATGAAAACCAAGTCATCATGAACTTAGTGTTTGGACTTCTCTCTGATTTTTGTGAAGCGAAACCAAATTGGACTTCTCTCCGGTTGGTTGTTGCCGTACTTGTTTTTGTCATTTTTGAGTTCACACTCTTTCTGGGTCGCTTGGAACTCAAATGATCAAGGATGGAGAGGAGAGGTGAAAGAAAAGGCTTAGGATCAATTTGGAGTTTTTGTGTGAGCCATGTGCGATTTGTGGTGAGAGTTTGCACCGACGGACAACAGGGGGATTTGCGTCTATGCTAAGATGCATTGTCTTCTTCTCAAAGGGTTGTACAATCATATCATGTACATCTACTTTTATGGGTTGATGATGCAAAAGAATTGAAAAGATTTCACTTTTTACTAGGCCCATGTTTTCCACTAAGAAGTGGTCTTCCTTTGGGTCCACAATTGACCCTTTCTCAAAAGAGCAATTCATGAGGAGCCGAGATCCACGGTAGGCATCCACCTGTTCTTTGTTCGTCTCTTCTCTTCTTTTTCTAAAAGCAAGATCCGATCTGCCATCTATTAATCCGCCAAATTGATAGGTCTTCCCTTTCCTCAACATTTCCTTTGGGTTCACAACTGACCCTTTTTCAAAGAGCAATTCATACCTAAAATGTTGAAGACCGATGGTCACGAAGTGACAATATATCACACAAGAAGTAAAATTAATGAACGCGGAAGCTAATGAAGATCTTACAATTAAGTTAATGTGAAATCACTGAAGAAATAAATGAGGAACAATAAGAGCCAAAGATTTATGTAATTCAATACAAGTGTTGGTACCTACATCCACGAGGAGTGCCGATAGCAAAAATTTACTATAATCAGAAAATCGGAGTTACAGATTGCTCAACACACTCGAGGGTTTCCCATGCCTAAATTAAACCCAAACCCAAGGTATTAATAATAAACAACTCATT